>SNQJ01S0296519.1:0-10532 GCA_010110895.2 Picea sitchensis | reverse complement strand
TACTTGAGCTAAACCATAGTGAAAATTCAACAGTGGACACTCAGGACAGCAAAAAAATTCACAAAACTTCAAAAAATGTATGCAGAGGTGTCCTGACATGTCAATAAATGTGTCCCAATGTGTGATTGATGTACTTCAATTTCCCAAATGTTCAAAAAATTTACATCTTTATTTCTATATTTTATCACTGTAATTTTAAATTTTCTAAAATCATATATATATACACACGTGTCCCCCATGTCGCATTTCGGGGGGTCTACATGTCCCATGTTGGACAACCATATCTGCGTGTCCCCGTGTCATGTGACTTAGCTAGCCATGCTATATTCTGGGAATACTTTCCTTATAACATGGATAACAATCTTGATGTGAGTAACATGTTCTGAATTTATATGAGCAGGTGAATGCTTTTTCTTAACAGTTTACTTTATATGTGTATGTATGGCTGGTAACAGTAGATTTTTGACTCGATTATATTTCTATTATATTTTCTTATCTCAGGCAGCCGCCAGTTTGTAACTCCCAAATCACCTGTTACAAATGCAAGTGTATATGAGAGTGTGGAGGGATCTGATGAAGAAGACGAACTCCTTGATAATCAAGAAGAATGCAGTTTTGGATATGAAGATGCTCAAGGCGATACCGTGGCAGATGATTTGACAGCCATTCCTGTATATTGCTAAACCTCACGACTGTTGTAGTCTGAATTTTTTATTCAGGACTCTATGGTTGGAATGACGATGCATGTGTTGTATCTGGATAATTAACATTTAATTATTTGCTTTTTAAAGGCATGTTCCATCATCTGTAATCCCTATATTGTTATGATTAAGTCATCCCTAGTTGTTAAATCAACTTTTACTTTCTGTAATCATTAATAATACTATTTTATTAATTTCACCTCCTAACTTTTACCTTCCCTTTAATATTTTATATTACTGACCATGCCATGTTCCTGACTTTACCTTCCCTTTAATATTTTATATTACTGACCATGCCATGTTCCTGACTTTACCTTCCCTTTACTCAACCTCCCAATCCTTGGGGTGATACAGTGCCATGTTCTATTTTGATAGTTACATCCAGTAACCGATCAAGAGTCTATATTATTTATGCATGTAATATGAGTCGATCTAATTGTGCTTGTAAGCAGTGGGGGTGTGCAAATCTCATCCGTTGACTGCTTCATCAACCATCTTTGGTGCAGAATGTTTTAAATTCTTCTAACTAGTGCCCAATATTTGTTTGAGATCTTTATTTCTTATTTTTGAATGTTCACCTCAGGATTAGAAGGTCTGTTAGATGGTGGACCTAATAAAAAAAGATTATCTGTCTAGAGTCTATTGCTGTCTGATCCTGTATTCAAGGATCCTGTTATTAGCCTTCTAAGCTTTCCAATATCAGTTGATATTGACTGCTGTAGACATATGCTGTCTCGCATATGAAATTTGTAGCAAGCCATGTTGTATCAGAGCACCTCAACATCACCTACTTTTCATCCTTGGAATTGTAATGCTAAATCATTGTTTCTTGCATTTTGCTGTCTTATGCACTAGAACTATAATCACGTTTGCTAGTTGTACACAATTTTTTCGAATGAAGTTCAAAACAATTATCATCTATTGTATGGGATAAATTTTCTGGCTTTATGTGAGCATGCGTATTTCATGATATCATAATAAAATTTTTATAAAGAAAAATTTGGCATTTCAAATTTCTTTTGGAAGTTCAATAAAATGCCTACGAGTTATATCATACAATCACAACTTTCACCTGCAATATCTTGGAGATTACTTGTAATTTTACGGGCAATCTCTTACCAGAAGAAAAGAAAAAGGGACCGTGGCATCCCTTTTCATATTAATGACACTTCAACAAGTGAAAAGCTCTGCAATCAAGGTAGGAACTGCAATGACAAAAACTCATCAGATAAATTAAACCTTCTAATTTCAGTCAGTGTTTAGAAGCTTACCATCAACTTCAAGGAGTACCTTACAAATGTAGGAATCCAGGTTGGTAACTAGATAATACACATCTGCCTGAGTATTATCTTCCCTCGCTACAGTCTTAATACCAAATGCATCAAATAACTTGATTGAATCCCAAACTGCATGCCTATCTTTTATCAACTTATCAGTTATTGCTGTAAATGGACCCCTCACCTGCATATACTATACCAAGTCTGAATCACTAATGACCTGTAGTACCTTAATATTCCTATTTCCTGCCCGTTACAGACCTAATGGCAATGCTTCATACTCGGCATTGTTATTTGTGCAATCAAATTTCAACCCGTATGAAAAGAATGTGGACTCACCCTAAGGAAATGTAAATACTATACCATCTCCTGAGCCCATCCTAGTGTGAGACCTGTTACCCCCCATGCCTAGGGGTAACTGGAGGAGATCATGTCTCGAGGCCCGCAATGGAGAACATGATCTACACCATGATGATGATGATGATGATGAACATGTCCACAGATGGCTACCCAATAGCCCCCCTAATTTTCCTCCCAGTACAGATCAACCAAGGCTCGTCACATTCAAGCAACCCAGGGTATGGGGCATGGTAAGCCAGTGTCACCATGAGGTATGGCTACTCCTTTTTTCATACAAGGTGTTGTGCGTAGTTTATTGGGCATGTGGACAAGGATCACTGGTTGAAGTTGGATAGTGGATCACTTGCTTGCGAAATTGTCTTGGTTACCTTGTTTCACCTTGGTGGTCAACTTCTGTGCCCTAGTCTCGTGTTGTCACTGCCCAGGGAAAAGCGATAATACTGGGGGGCCCTCCCAAGGTAACGTCTGCTCTCGACCACACTTAACATTTTCCAGCATAAAGCCTTTCACATATCCCAAACTTCGGCTATGGTCCATTCTCTCATGAGAAGAAGGGGTTGAAGGCCCAGAGGATGATGCGGCTATTCTATGTATATGTTATTGTTAAATTATAAAAGGCCACCATAAAAGCCTCAGGCCAGCTTGAGCTCTACCCCCTCTAATGGTAATCGCCCCTGTTTGGATGCGAATGAATGCACCAATTATAAAGGACTGTTGTTCGGTAAATTAATAGTCCTTCTTAGGTAAAGTGGGTATTCTGAGTGTGAAAACGAATACCCCCAAGGCATATAATTCCTTCTAGTACCACTTATTCAACTTAAGCATTATTTACAATTAAAATATCCCCTTTTTGCGAGAAATTTGTATTTGCATAAAACATTACAAAACCTAAGGGGGACTTAGCGCATTTCCACGAGACTCTAGGAGGATGATTAGCATGGTAATATACATTAGAATCTAGACTTAGACAACACACACTAAGGCCTAACCATCAATACACACTCCAACTTTGGAGGTAATAAGTGAAAAAACTCAGAAATTATAACTCACTTAAAAAAATTTCAAGCAAGATATAATTAATAAGTAAAAAAAACACTCTAGAGTAATGCACTCATGATTAAGTCTTAGGGTGCTAATCCTTTTACAAAGTTCATCATGCTAACTCATCTTATTACAATTCCCCATGGGCGTATGGAAATGCGGCATAAAGAAGAAGAACAAAAGTGGCCATAATGGTTGGTTGGACTTCTGAGCTCTGAATTTGAAAAAGTCTTTGTTTAACTTTGGCGGCTCAACTGCAAGTCCATCCTAGTGCAACTTGGTGGGTAACAGGTCCTTTAGAGGTACTCTATTCATACACATGCTAGGAAAATAAAGAGTGATTTCTTTCCATGCATAAAGATACTATTAAACCCTTCTTTTGAATACAAATAACAATACTTTGATTCTGAAAATGATGATAGCAAGGAGAATGAATTGACATAACCTTTTTCAAGCCTTCTTTCCCAATAGCTGGCCACCCTACTTGAGAACTTTATAGCAACAGAATTTAAAGAGATTCCAGCACATATAAATCATCAAAACCTGGAAGATGGATATCCACACATTGATAAGAGAACTCACCAATCACATAACCTTAATAGATGTTCAATACAAGCTAGAAACCAATAGTGTAAGTTTTGCCTCAAGCCATCAACAACCATTACAATAGGAGCCTTTCTTATATCGAATTCAAGGCTCAAAACCTCCTCAACATAAAATAATAATATCCAAAATAAGATTCTAGATCTCTCATTGTAATTCATAAAATAATAATAAAACCCTAACCAACTCAAGACAAGTCAAACAATAGATAAAATAGCAAGTAATGAAGATAACTATGCCACATGTCTCCTCCAAGTGGACGACTCCATCAAAATGTGATTGACCATGTCCACATGCTCCAATGTCCCTCCTCGAAGCTCTCCAAGAGGGATTGATCCACTAGCCATCCTCAAAATATGTGCAATAAAAGTCTCCAAGTGGCACGTGTGGCTCCTCTAGGTGAGACGCCCCACAATAATATGAAAATATGTGCTATGAAAGCCCTTAAGAAAGATGAATGGAGGCTCATAAATGGTGATCACAAGTCAAATCTAGTCCCCAAAGCAAGGATGGTCTCCTCAACTAAATCCATGACTCGGCATCCAAGGTGTAACAACTCCTCAAAGGATGTGCAAACGAATAAATCCAAGGAGTAAGGAGTCAACCCAAACAAATAATGGCATCAATCCACGTGCAAGGTCAACAAATGCTCAACAAACTCCATGGAGGAGGGGACAACCTCAACAAAATATACCATAACGTGTGAAATGCCTCAACATACGTGCCAATAAGGGGGAGTGCTCCACCTAGGATGGTGCTCTATGTCATCATAAACCAATCCAAGTGTCAAAATCATCCACATAAGCAATGGTGCTCAAGTAGTAAGAGTAAGGAGTCAACCCAAAAGAATAATGGCATCAATCCACGTGCAAAATCAACAAATGCTCAACCAACTCCATGGAGGAGGGGACAACCTCAAAAAAATACACCATAACATTTGAAATGCCTCAACATATGTGCCAATAAGGGGGAGTGCTCCACTTAGGATGGTGCTCCATGTCATCATAAACCAATCCAAGTGTCAAAATCATCCACATAAGAAAGGGCACTTAATTGGTAGGCCTCCAATCAAGTCAAAGCATGCCACAACTATCCATTAAGAGGGATAGAACCACCTAGAGGTGTGTGCACAGGAGGAGCACTCAAGTAGAATTATATCTCCATCACGCCAAGATGCAATAAGCCCAAAAGTATTAGGGCATCCATCCTACAGGAACAATGATCATGACATCTCACCAACATCTAGCAAGGTGATGGCTAGACCAACATAAAACCATGTGCAAAAATGAAAATATAACAATCAAAAACTCATAATGTTGCAGATATCAAAGTGATCTAGGGTGCTCCATAATCAAACTAAGGTACCTCCATAATACACAACTGAAAACCATGATATGCTCTAGCGGCACAGACAAATAAGTGTGCAAGCAACAACTCTCCTCTAGACACCTCACATCCACTAGTGGCGATGGTTGACAATGCCATAAGGGAAGTGTTGCCGTCCTTATACACACTTGCAAACGTGAGCTAAGTCCGACTCACTTAGTGTGTCCTTGGAGGCACAATGCCTAGGTTCACAGAGCACGTTGTCACTTTGACYGGAACCTCTTCCGTCTAGGCTTACTCCTAGGGAAGCCAAGGGGGGTAGACCCTAGTTACTAGATAAGATTTAGCGTTAAGTTCTAGGAGTTGATTTTAATTTCTTAAGGTTAGAGGGAGTCTATCCTATGATGCTAAGGCAACAATGCAAGATGCAAGGGTTGGCATGTGAAGTAAGCGTTTCCCTAGGTCAACTAAGACTAGTGCCTAAGATTGGGCAAGGGGTCAACTAGATGTTAGGGTGTTTCGTTACAATATGATTACAAGATTCACAAAAGAATAATTAAATCCAATGAATACTAGATACAAGTAAAAAGATACAATGGTACAATATAGCAAGCTAACCACCTTTTAAATGTATGTGCAGGATACAAGAAGATCAAAGCATTATCATCATCAACATATCAAGTTCATCATTAACACATTCACAAGGATACTTTAGAAGATTTAGAGATTAAAGTACAAGTATTCCACGATGATTATGATATTCAATCAACCACAAGGTATTATTAGATGATTAAGCCCAAGGTTTGATTGGTTAAGGGTTTCTTAAGATTGTAAAGTTTTAGTTACCCTTATTAAGTATTTCACCAAAAACCTCCTCCCCTGGTTGCCAAATAGCTGCTTGATGCTCAAGATAGTGAGGCAACGAGGCCCACCCTAGCGGTCACAGTCAGCCCAAAGAATTGAGTTTTTACGGAAAGGATGCTCCTTTGTGCCRTGAGACCGTCCCCGGCCTATCACCTTCCGTTGCCCTCCTCAATCCCCGTTTTAGATAGTGAAGATGGTGGTCTAAGGTACCCTATTAAGTCTATTAAGTTAATATATCAATTAGGTAGACTTTTAGGTGTATTTTAGAGTGTTTTGATGATTTTAAGGTGCCTTAAAAGTGTGATTTATTGCCAAGGCCGAAACTCACTTCAGCTTATTATGTGTGTTATTTAAGCTTGGAAATAAAGAGCATTAACACATGTAAAAAATTGAAAGATAGCTGAAAATAAAGATTTAGTTCACTACCATGCACTAGATCATTAACATATGTAGCTTGCTAAGAAAGGAAACTTAAACCACAAAGGCAAGGACAACTTGCCAACAAGAGATAAAAGATTATCACACTTATCTTATGTTTGTTAAGAGCATTAAGACCAAAGCATTAAGTGTGAAAAAGGAAAGAAGATCTAAGCATATGCCTACACTATCAACTTATCCAAAAAACATTAACTTCAAGTGTGTTGGAAAATGACCTTAAGATGTTAAAGCATGTAAAGCAAAACCATTCACTAAACCATTGAAACATTAATCATTCAAGCTATTAGATTTAAGCATGTAAGAAAGAGATAGATCTAGATATGGCTTAAACATGCAAGAAATCTAAATAAGTTGATTATGCCCAATAGGCTTAAACTAAGGATTAGTATGTGTGAGATCTAAATCTAGAACATTTTAATCCAATAAAGCATAAAAGATCAACAACACATATTAAAACCCTAGCCTTACTATTTGGGGTATTCCTCTCCCAAAAGGTAGGCAATTATTAAGCTTATTTATCTTAGAAAATGAGAGGGAAGGACAAGCAAGAAGGACAAGCCAAAGAAAGAAGCAAACAACTAAGCAAGACAAAACTCTAACCCCACGTCCTAGGTTTGGGAGATGCCCAACATCCACCAAACCCCACGTCCTAGCTCAAGAAGTGCTCAAAAACTAAAAAAAAAACAAGATTTACACTTAACCTAAGCTACCCAAGGCTCACACGTGGGAGGAGGCCGTACCACTCTTTCTCCCAAACCAATGAGCCACTAAATCAACAATAAAACAAGTAGATCTATGCACAAGTAGCCCTAAAAATTGAAAGAGAAGGTTGAGAAATAACTACCAACTTGTAGCAGGGTCTTGGAGTGTTGTGTGGACGTTTTTGGGTAGCCTAACCCCCTCAACCAAATCTGAAACCTGCAAAAACAAGCAAGGTATACTTGTTGGAAATGCTACACACAACAATACAAGTGAAGAAAAACTTTTGTTTTTTAAGGCAAAATTTTTTCTTAAAGAAATTTGATGAAAAATTTATATTTTGATGACTATTAAACTATGTTAAGCTAGCTGAAAATATGTAATGGAATGAGAGCATATAGAGAATGAGCAATAGATAGAGAAAGAGAGGAGTTTATGTGAGTCTCAAAGGAGGACTCTTCCTTGAGGCATTCCCAATGAAACCCTTGAAGCCAAATCTGCAAGATCTAACACAATGGCATGCATACAATAGATAATATGGATGATTAAGCTAATAAGATGAAATACTTGCACCCTATCTAGCTAATCAACATATATAGATCTACAAGACTACTCTTTGTTGGATCTACTCAAATAAAATACTTTACCGAAGATCTACCTATGCCATCATCATATCAAATCAAAACAAATTTACCTCATATGTTGAAAGAACAAAAATACTTGTTGCTCTTCCAAAATTCCTCCAAAGCTTCTCCTTTATTATTACTCAAGAAAATGGATCTTGGAGAAATACTTGCTCCAAAACCCTAAGAGCCAAAGAATGGAAGATGGATCAAGAAGAGAGAGAGAGAGAGAATGGAAAATCAAGTAGCATAACAATAGCTCAAGATATATTCTGTTGGGAGTGAGGAAAGAGATCTATTTATACTTGGAGAGGCAAACTCACCCCTTTTGGATCAATGCCAAGTGTCCACCACCAAGCACAAGGTGAGATCCCAAGGGTAGGGCGCACCATCTAGGGTTTAAATCATAGATCTAGGGTGTAGATGAGTGTGGAAAATGTTGGGATCAAGCAAAGGGTAGTGGGAGGCTATGGGATATGTGCCAAGGGAGTGGAGAGAGTTAAATAATTTTTTAAAAAATTATTTAACTATTTTCCAAGTGTGGGGGGCTGTAACTCCTCAAGGAGGGCGCACCACTTGGGGGAAAGGCAAAGAAAGGGATGCAATTAATGAGGGGAGTGGAGTGGATCCACTCTAGGAGGTGACGTAGGGGATAAGGGAGAGCACACCAACCAAGGGAAGGGTCCAACACCCAATGAAAACCCAAGATCTAACATTTTACTCACAAGGGGGGCGTAACTTCCCTAGGAAGGCATGAGGGTTTGAGTGGGTGAGGTGTGAGGGGTTTAGAGAAAGGGTTAAAACAAGTTGGGTGGGTAGGTTTAGGCTAGGAAACCTTTCTCTTATCTTTTTCCACCTTCAATCATCCTTTTAACTCATTATTACAATTTTATATTTTTGCCATGCTTGGACTCTAGCAATTAAAATTGCTTCTTTTGACTGACTGACACTCTGGGTGGACAAACCCATAGCAAAAGTTGTCCGACTGAGCTGAAACTTGGTCCATGGATGTAGGGGGTGCTATTCCATTTCTTTTGAGCACAAATACTGTTAAATTTTTAATTAAATAAAGTACCAAGGCAAGTGTTTTTCATCCCTAGGCGCCTAAGGGGTGAGAAAGTGCCTAATGTAGGCCCTAGTCATTTAATTTGTGAGATGCAAATTAAAAGGTGACTTTATGACTTTAGTGAGGGTGAGTGAAGAGACACCTAATCTCAGCCACTCATCTAATCCAATCTCAACCGTTGGATTAAGAGACTCCTCACCTACCTCATGAGGTCGATTAGGGTTGGAGGGCGCACCCATTGTTAAGTAGTTGATTCACTTTTGTTGAGAGAGCAAAAGAGAAAGAGAGTGGTCGAGCTTGAGGAAGAAGGAGAAGTTGCTGGAGTAAGGGCATGATTCCCAAGGCAGCCAAGAAGCACAGAAATCGAGGAAGGTACTGCTGAGCAAGAGGGCCGTACAATACGGATTTCTTGAAGTCTGTATAGCTGATTTTGTGCACAGTTTTCGAGGAGGGAAACAACAGTCTTGTGGAGGCCGTACGATACTGATTTGACAGTCTGTACAGCAGCAAAAGAGGAGCAGTCCGTATAGCAAGGTACAACACGCATTCCAATGAGTGGCATGAATTTCGAGGTGCATTTATTGCACAGAAAAAGGTACAACAAACCCAGAAAAAGGAGGCACAAATTTCGAGGAGTTCTGTACAACATTTAATGCTGTAGCAGCCATACAGTCGTACGGATTTCTGGCACAATTTTCAAGGAGCAGTCCATACAGCATTTAATGCTGGGACAACCATACACAGTACAGATTTCTGGTTTAGATTTCGAGGAGCTGCATTCTGGAATTTTTCTGAAGGAGATAAGCACAATTTTTTTGAGATAAGTTTGTAACTTTTGTTGAAGATTAGATTGCTGTAAAAGAAATTTCTCAGAAGCTCAAAAATAATAAAAAGCCCTCTTTCACTGGTTTTCCCCTTGTGGGTTTTTCCAGGGTCGATGTTAGACCGAAAATATCTGTTTATAATTTTCTGAGTTTTATGTGCTGCTGATATTTTATTTCTGCATTATGAACGATGTTTAGAATCCTCATGTTTCAGTTTTGAAATTTATTTATTTTTGCTAAGTTTTTATATGCTGATATAAAACTGGGTTTAGGCATTAAACATTGGCTGAAAAATCAACGAGACTGAAACTGGGTTGGGGTCAGAAAAATTTACATGGTATCAGAGCTGAGTTGAAGGGAGGCAAAAATTTCATCAGTCAGAAAGTTGGGACAACAGTCACTTCACATGGCAGATTTTTGAACTTATTATTTTCAGCAGAAAAGGGTCAATGGCTACTAGTTTGAGAGTTGAGGACAGACTTGATGTGGCAGCAAATTTTGGTGCTTGGAAAGAGAGGATGATCTTTCTTTTGCAAGAAAACGAGTTGTGGGACATTGTGGAAAATACCACTACTCATCCTGTTGTGGTACCTACTGATGCTACTCTTCTTGCAGCCTATACTAAGAAGAGTATCAAGGCTAAGAGGTTTATTCTTGATGCCATCAAGGATCATTTGATTCCTCACTTGACGGGGAAGACACATGCCTAT
>SNQJ01S0296518.1:0-10532 GCA_010110895.2 Picea sitchensis | reverse complement strand
TTAACGCCTTAGGAAAGTTCGCCCAACCATCATACCACGCATTAGTCCTTGTTTATGATGCGGGGGTTTTATTATTTGAGTTGGAACTTTGTATTATATGGTGGGGGGGAGAGGCCGGGGCTTAGCCCCGACCCCGGTTTCATTGTAACCACATACGACCGTTGGCACGGGGAGTTGTAAAATGTGCGCGGTTAGTGTTATGTGTGCGGGTTAACATGTGACCCCGATTCTATGTGTGTAATGTGACCGTTGCGCGCATGGTTTGTCAACGGATTACAAACTGTTATAACAGTTACTACATGCGCGCCATAACATTTGGTTGCAAACGGTTACAGTTAAGCCACGGTTATATGCGCCTTTCCAGTATGCGACCAGGTGCCAATGTGGTTTGGGGGCCAGCGCTAGCCCTTTGGGCTAAGCGCTTGGCCATATTAACGTCAATATGACCACAACAAGGGGGCCGCGCCCAGGTTAAGGAGCTAAAGCGGTTTATTGAACTATATTATAGTTTCAAAGTGGGTTTTCAACCACTTTTGGGTTTTAATGAATAATTAGCCCATTATTAATGTAATTAACTCTATTTTGGGAGTTATTGGGCTTTTTAAAAGCCTAATTCTTGGGAGGAAGTTGGAGATTGCAACCAACTTTCCCAACTATTTAACCAAGGCCATGTTGAGGCCATTTGGTCAACTTGGAGATCTTTTGGACGGTTTTGGAGAGCAGAGATGCTGAGACAAAGCCAGGTCTAAGCCAGTTTGAGGCAGGGAAGCTGTTGAGGAGGAGATGCTGTCGGACGATTTCTGAGAGCTCAGGACATCCGTTTCAGGTGTCGTTTTTTGTGAAAGATTCTAGAGATCATGGCGAACAAGACCAGATCAGTCTAGGAGCCAATCGACAATTGCAAATATGTACTAATAAAATTTCAAAAATAAATCAAGAAGCCTCCCTCACAGAGAAAAGGCCCGGAGAGGTAGGCAAAGTTGCCGAACTCCGTTATCAAACTTGTGCATCATGGTTTGCTGTTCTTTATTGCATTTCAGATTTGAAAATATGTTAATGGTTGTATAATTAATTCTCTTTCCTCGCTCTTTCGTTAAGTTTCCCAATGGTTAATAAATGCATGCAAATAAAACTCAACCATAGTCATTTCGAAAAATCCTGACGGATCACTAGAGTATCCAACACTTACGTATTTGTTATGTACAGATGTGGGACCAATGTGTCCAACAGACTTCTCGAGGACTAGGTGGCATACTCGACCAAAGGCAGGACAAGCTAAAGTTGTCGGACCAGCAACAATAGTAGGGGGCCTCCAGCTAGAGATGCTGAGAGAGTATCGAAACGGGTAGAGTGGAACCTTACCGTTCTCACTCATACAGTCCCTATGGTGGAGATTGAGGATCTCCCATCGTCGATGTAACCTCATCTAGTTGGGGTGCCACATACCTGGGTCCAGCTCTTCCAGCATTTGGCAAATGTTGTTGTTCAGTATGGCAGGGCCAACATTCCCCGCCCTTAACTAGGATAGACTACTTACGTGTCGAGAGCAATTTTTGTATATTTTTTAGGGCATAAGCCTCGTGACTCTGACTGGACATATTTTTGATGTGCTTGCACCCACCCATGTAATCTGATATGTTTTGATATATATATGGATATTTTTCATCTTTTTATGTCTTATGGATTACATCTATTTTACAAATGTATTTACATGTGTGTGTGTGATTTTTCTTACATGTGTGCAATATGCCAATCTAATACATGATTAGCTAGAGTATCTGTGATTTCATTCAATCTCTTAGGAACATGGATATACGTAATGTAATCAAAGCTTAGTTCTAAGAGACGTACCCTAAGGAACCGTCGGTGTAGTGTAGCATTGTAAATGCAGTAAACCCCATTTAACTGAGACACAACCAACTAAGCGTCTAAGTAGACCTAGAGGTGAGAGATACCATGCGAAAAATCATCACGAAGCAACTCTAAGACTGTGCTCTATTCAGTGACATTGTTTGTGGAGTCACCTAAACAGATACCTCTTGAAGATAGCAACTAGCCCTGAGGCGTGAAAATCACCCAAGTTGTGGAAGCAAGCCTTCGAGTGTGCCAACTAGCACCATCCGCAAACCCAATGACCACCTCTGATTCACTTGACATCTGCCATAGTGAAAAATATGACGTCAAAAATGACACGTCCATACAACCAAAAAGACAAAAACTAAAAAGAAAATGTATAAGACTATACATATGTTACAAGAAGTCACCCAAGGAGACCAACCTACGAGTAATACTTCTTGAGGTAGAGCCCATTTCTAGGCTCCACTAAACCATTTCCCTCAAATTCCACCAGACAATAAGCGCCCTTCTTTAGAACCTCCTTCACGATGAAAGGTCTGAACCACATGGGTTTGAACTTGCCTTCCCCTAGGGGGGTCCTTATCTTGGTCATAGACTAGGACAAGGTTGCCTTCAGAGAAAATCTGAGGACAAACGAACCGATCATACTGACACTTGAATTTTTGTTTGTGAGCCTCGTTATCCAAGGCTGCATCTCGACGCTGCTCAAGATATAATAAACGCTCTTCAAGCGGTGAAGTGTCTGGAAATAACTGTACTGCCAACTTTAGAGAGGTGATCTGACACTCTATAGGAAATACTGCTTCCAGAACGTAAACGATTTGAAAGGGTGAGAAACCGGTTGCAGTCTTAACAGACGTTCGGTAGGCCCATAATGTTGAATACAACATCAAATGCCAATTTGACCTAGCCGAATTGATCGTTCACTGTAGAACAGTCTTAAGGAATTTATTCACACCTTCCACCTGACCATTTCCTTGTGGGTAATAGGGTGATGAATTTTCTTTCCTCAACCCAAGATTTGATGTTAACTCAGATATCATATAGTTCTAAAAGTGACTACCATGGTCAGTGACAATCTCTCTCGGGACGCCGAACCTTGATATTATCTGGTTAAACAAAAAGAGAGTTGCGGTCTCGCCATCATCTTTAAACGTTGGCATAACTTCAACCCAATTCGTGAAGTAGCCTATTGCTACGATGATATAACGGTGCCCCCTCGGGGAAGGAGGGTTGCATGTAGCGTAATCAATCCCCCACTTGGTGAAGGGACCAACTGTGATGACGGGAAATGTGGGAGTGGGGTGTGCCCTCATCTTCTAAGAGAAGATCTGACATGGGTGTCCCTTCTTGACCGATTCAACACAATCTTTGATTAATGTTGGCCAAAAGTAATCGGCTCGTAGAATCTTTTGGGTTGTTTCCAGCCTAGAAAAATGACTGCCACATGCTCTAGTGTGGAAATCGTTAAGCACGATTTCCTCTTCTTCATGGGTGAGACACCAACGAAGGATGCAATCTACACCTCGACGATACATAGTGTCCTCAAGTATGAGATATTTTTTGGCCTGATGGCATATACGGTGACGCTCATCATGAGAAGCATAGGTAGGGCACTTCAAAGTCTGGAGATAGACTAGTATATCTCTGTACCAGGGGTCTGAAGATGCAATAAAAAACATGTCTTCTTTAATAGGCAACTCCTCAGGTATAACATCTCTTGATTAGACCGAAATTTCTGAGATGAGTTCCGCAAAGACCAACAAATTTTTGGACTTCGCCGAAACAAAATCCAAGTCGAATTCCTGGAGGATAACTATCCATCTACTGATCTTTCTACCTATCACACGTTATGTCAACACGTATTGAAATAGATTCATAATGACAATGACAATGGTCTTGCGAAACAATATGTAATGATGGAACCGTTGGACAACATGAACTGCTGCCAACACAAGTTTTTCAATGTGGGAATAATTGAGTTCAAGTCCAACCAAGCCTCAACTCAAGTAATAAATCCAATATTATGAGTGAAAATCATCCTCCTGAACCAAGACCATACCGATGTTTGACTCCGCAATAACCAAGTACAATAAGAAATCTTTATTATAATTGGGTGGCCGAAGCAGAGGGGTAGATGTGAGGGCACGTTTCAACGATTCGAAAGAGCACTGAGGGACTTCCTCCCAATGAAAATGAATGTCCTTCTTCAGTAAATACATAAAACCCTTTGTGATCTTGGCATAGTTCACGATGAAATGTCATAAAAATTTCACTTTTCCCTGTAGACTCTAAAGCTGAGGGATTGTGCACGGGGGAGGAAACTGAACTATCGCCTCAACCTTAGAGGATTGACCATGATCCCTGTTGTTGAAACTATGAAACCTAACAGATAACCTGATGTTACGCAAAAGATGCATTTCTTTGGATTCAAGCGAATCCAGTAGTAGCGACATCACTCAAAGATAAGTCGAAGGTGTGCGGGATGATCAGCTCTCTTGCAAGATCATGATGCTAAATCATCGAGATAAGCCTTGACTATGTGTTTGATATCATGGAAAGCAAAAGAGATGGCCCAATGAAATGTAGATCCATCATTTTTCAGACCAAAAGGCATCTTCTGATAAGAGAATGTACCCCATGGACAGATGAAGGCAGTTTTGTGTGGGTCTTCGGGCTTGATCTGTATCTGATTGTATCCCAAAAAACCATCCATGAAAGAAAAGGCCTCGCAACCTGCACATTCATCGACTATCTGGTCAATAAATGGTGTGGGGAAATCATAGCTTGCCAAACAACCAAGGCCTTGTTTAAATCATGAAAGTTTGTACATACGTGAACCATACCCTATTTTTTGTTGATTGGAACAGGATTTGACACCCATTGAGTCAATTGGACGGGGTAGATGAAATGAGCTTGGAGTATTTTCTCTACTTCAACCTTAATTATTGTTGCTTTCCTAGGATTGACTAGACGAAGCTTCTGCCAGACTAGCTTAGCATCAGGGTATGTCATTATTTCATGTTTGACAATTCTTAGATCTATGCCTAGAATTTCCTCGTAAGACCAGGAAAACACGTCGCAAAATTATTTAAATAAATCTGTGTAGATTTGAATCTCTTCGGGGGAGAAGTCTGCTCCGACGAAGATATTATCCATTACACCAGGGATTCTGGAGATATCAATAGGTATCGTTTGAGCAATGGTTTCCATATTTCCTTCTGCATAAACAACGTGCATAGCCAAAGGATTGATAGGACAATCCTTATCTCCAGTCATAGTCAGAGTGAATACACCTGCTTCAATTCTTCTTAACTCTTGGAGGAAGTAAGATCTATGATGAAGATCATCCCATGGCTTGTCCAGACTAGTCATTGCCTCAATAATCGCCTCGTATGAGGGCAAGACTAATTCTAAAGAATCAGTATCGGCAAGGGAACCTTGATCCCATGTAGGCTCGAGAACCAGATCAAACTTCTATGCGGGAATCAGACCAGGGTTGACAGAAGCTTGCTAAACTATAGAGTATGCAACTTTTGCCGCGAACAAAGGCATGGTCATGCCATGGTGCCCTGTCCCTTCCATCATGGCTGATGGGGAAAGAAGAGTCCATGGATCGTTAAAGTAAGTTGTGTGAAACGATGAGATTTGAAATATTTCATCCCTAGGCTGGTCGGGGACAACCGATATGCAGTGGAGATTGTCGGTCGGAGGTGGGTAATCAAAAGTACCCGTCAAAGGTGGGCACAAACCAACCCCTATGTTGAAGATACTGGGTTGAGGGTTATCAATCATTGGGACCGTGGATACCCCTGATGAAGGATCAGGATGGGAGAAGGATAACTAATCAATGGACACAATCCGACCTTCATGTGGAAACAACAAGACCCAGAAAATTGTCGCGACCATTACTTGCATAGTGTAGGTCCAACTCCTTCCTAACAAGATATTGTAGTCGAGAGATGCATCGACCACTTCAACCTCAACACACATGGTCTTTCCCCCTAACTGCACGGGGAAAGAGGGGATGATTCCATGTGGTCGAAACAAATGACCGTCAAAAGCGCTAAGAAGAGTAGGTGATAGAGACAAAACAGGTTGGCCAATGGCCTTCCAACACGCCAAAGACATCATGCATGTTGAGGCACCCTCATCAACCACCATGCGAAAGATGTTTCGAGTAAATTTTTTTGTGGTGTAATCCACTACTATCTGAAACACCACGTGGTAAGGAAGACGAGGTTTTAAGTCAGTCGTATCAAGCATGATCGTTCCAGGATTACAAGTCTCAGCAGATCCTAAGGAAACTAACAAAGCCTTTATCTGGGAAGGACAACTTTGGAGGACTTCCAAAGCAGACATTGCACAAGGGGTTTGTGAAAAATCCTCCACCATAGAGTAGTTCTGGGTGGCCGTTGTGTTTGGGTTGTGGGAAGCTTTCTTGAACACTCCTTTCAGGATGAATGTCATTGTTTCGCCCAATGTCTTCTCAATCTGGAGGGAAAGAGATAGGTTTTCGTCTTCTTTACCCTTCTCAGAGGTGTTTTGCATTCTGTAGTTGCGTGTCCTAGTTGTTATGTCAACTCTACCTTTCATCATATACACATTCACGGATGCCACATTACTCGAAGGTGGAGGGGGTCCCTGACTGCCCCCATCTGTGCTCGAAGAGGATTGAGTTAGATTTTTACCATGTGGAAATGGATTCGTTAACACGATAGGCTACTGTTGTTCCAATAACTTCTGGGCCTCCGCAAGCCGAGGGCACTGGTGATTCGGATGGTCTTCCGTGCAAAGATTACACAGATACTTAGACTTCTTCTTTTCGATGTTCTTCTTGCCAACATTATTGGTAGGTTTCTTATCCCCCTTACCCTTCTTTCGTTGTTTCTTCTTTCCTTTAGGCTGCTCGGTGGCCTTCAGGTTTGTCGATTTCATACTGTGTACATCCTATGTTTGGGTAGGGGGGAAAACCGAACCAGTGGTCTGGTTGGCCGCTGTCTGCTGTATCGACAATTGTTGGAATTGATTTGATAGCTAGTCAATGGGCTTCGTTTGCGCTGAACCGACAATACCATCAACATGTGGTCCAGGCCTATGTCTGGTCGTGTTAAGTATCGACCTCGGTGCATATGGAAAAACTTCATAAAGTAAACTAGACTGAGAGTAAATTAGCTCTAGCTGTTGTGCTCTCATTATCGCTTCTTCTTCTGAAAAGACCCCCAAGGTTGCGACATCTTTAGACAACTGAGGTACCAAAGAATTAAGGAACCACTATAGCAGGAATGCTAGTGGGACTGACACTTTTATCAAACTCTTCCAGCGTCTCCATTGTCGGATGTGATCTGATATATGGTCTGCTTCTGTCTACTCAAAGTTGGCTAGCAATTCGGTGTCAACGTCGTATCTCACAGGTAATTGGAAATGGTTTAAGAAATCCATTGCCAATTCACCAAAGGAAGAGTATCTTGAGCGGTCGAGCTCGGTGTACCATTTTGCAACACTCCTGATGAGAGTGCGTTGAAACAAATGCAACTGGATGGAGTGTTCTCTCAATGAGTTGGACGAGCACCATAAATGGAAGGTAGTCACATGATCTCCTGGATCTTCGTTAGGCTTGGCCTCAAACTTTGGGATGTACAAAGGCAACTTGGTCAGCATAGGAGGCCAACACAGATCATGATAGATGGGGTCGTTTAATAACCTTGTCAAGTCTGGCAAGTGAAAAGTTTCCAGAAATGGTAATTTGGGTTGTTGATTATAACCAGGGGAAAAGGAGCTTGGATTTTGGTTGGCACTAGGTTGCCAGGAAAAGTTAGGTTGCTGGCCAGGGTTTTGGTAATAACCATGGTCGTGACTAGAGTATGGATTCTACTCTTGTTGAGACGTCATTGGCTGATTCCCGTAATAGGACATAAAGGGATGGGCTTGCGTCACATTCCAAGGATTTTGGGAAGGGTTTTCCCCTGCCGATCCGACGAGCATAGGTGTTGAGCCTTGCCTAGGGTTCCATTGGCTATGGAAGGGTTTGCCCCTAGTCAACATCCCTGCCATGGATTCCAAGGTCCTTGTGAGGAAGGAATTCCTAAGTTTTCCCCCTGTGAAGGAATAATACCCTGTACAGGATGTTGTTGTCCATAACCGGGGTTGCCCCCGGCCGAGACAGAAGATGACGAGAAAGCATTGTTACCAAATGCGCTGAACAAAGAGAACGGTGTTGAACCAATCGACATGTTATAAGAAGGAAGTCCTCTACTACCTGCTCCAAATGAACTATATTTTGCATTCGGCCCAACAAAGTGTTGGTGAGCACCGCCGAGTGAAGGGGATGAAGGAGGTATATGACCCCCTCCATAAGGGAAAGCGTTATAGGGAGCGGAAGTGCCCCCCATGAATCCTTACAGAGGAGCGTTGGAGCTCCCTGCCCTGAGACCTAATGTCTATAGATTGGAGTATGAAAGTACAGTGCTCGTACCGAAGCTAGGCATCCCGTATGAGAACAGAGGGCCTGTCACACTCTAGGTGAAAGGAGCAGTGATCGCTGCCATAGACGGAATCAGATCATTTCCCTAGGTAGAGGCAATCGAGACCATAGTGGCCCGCACTGGCGATGGTTGGTTAGGAGGTGGAACACCCCCTGTAGTGACAACCATAGAGGAAATATGAGTATTCCCTGAAGAATTAGCAGCATTTGTTTCCATCGTTGCGTGTGACACTACCTAACGCTCATAAGGTCAAACCTGTACGACGATGGGCATCGATAGATCAATGAATAGAGGGTTATAAGGACCAAGAACTTCTGCTTCAAGGTTGGAAATGGTTGGTTTTTCAAAAATAAAATGTTCTCCTCTTGGAGATGAATCGGGCACAGTTTCCTGTAACCCGACGCCTCGAAAGAGCCTTGCTGGTATAGTTTTCACCTTAGTGGTGGTGCGGGTGGCTCAAGATCAACCGGCGTAAGGCCCAAAAGCCTTTGTGATCGGCGGAGCTCCCGATCCTCCACTGTGTGAGAATATAAATGAAACACTAATGCTTTATATAATCATTTCAAAACCAACATACACTAGAAAAAATTCCTATGAGATAAGACAAGAAGATCACTAGCTAGTTGGAAGAACAATTACAACAGCCAACACTAGAGCAACTTACTGGTGCAAGTGCAACTCAAATATGGAAATACCCTCTGGGTATACTCTGTAAAGCGTGGATGGATGTCTACCCTAGGTACCGTGGTATGCCCCCACAGTCACCTGTGTAAGTCACTAAGATAAAGGCAACTAGGTTTCCAGCGCGCGAACAATCACCAGGCGAGTACAGTCAACAGTCGGGTGGACGACAATGAGCAGGGTATCAAGCCCGAAACCTATCAAGGGTATCGAAAGCAAGTGTTCTGGAATATGACTGAGGACCTCGAACAAATTCGAGACCCACAAATCTCCGTGGAAAATGCGATCAACGAAATCCCAAGATAAGCCCTCTATATGCATTCCCCACTACGCTTGGTCCGGCTTTAGAGGGGTTATCTTCACTACCTTTCCACACACGACCTCCTGTTTAGCCCCTGTTTTAGAGGGGGGTCCCGGATAACTTTCACGGTTACTGGACTTTCAAGCACTCCCTAGCACATACTCTTATGTTTGTTTTTGTAGCCTTGAAGAGTTTCCTCTCCAATCCTAAATCAAGGCTCTAGCCTAGACTGCGTTGATGGACAGTACAAACACAAAGTCTAATAAATTTTAATTAAGCATTAATTTTAGTGGTTGTCTTAAGTCAAAAGGAACAAAAATGAAACTAGTGATGTTCTTTAAGAGACGAAAGAGAAGAGCATAAGATGAAACTGGAAACAAATCTACTTCTTCTTCACAAAAGATTTGCTAATTTAAACTCTTTCACCAAACTTTTCGTAACTACTTTTCTTAGATCTTTGAAAAGAAAAACTTGAAACAATATTTCGCTCGACTACGAGCTACTTAATGTCCTAAGCATTCAAGTAAAGAAATTAATAAAACTTTCTTTTTCCTTGGTAAATAAAGCAACTAACCTAAACCACTTTACCAAACAAAGAAGTGAAAGATTATTTTTATTGTTTTATGCTTCAAAACAAGAAATTTGAAAATGAATTCTTTTCTTTTCTGCCAAAGAAAAAAAGGGGAAAATGACGAAAAAGACAGTACCAAGAAATTGCTTCTGGCCCAATCGTAGATCACAGGGAGTCACTAACAATACCAAGCAGGCAGATCACAACAGACTCACCAACTTGTCTAAAAACCCTATTAAAGAAAACACAATAAATATTTGGTCAAAAGAAATCTAAACTGAAGTTAGACCTAGGCTACAAACTGCTATAACAGAGACTAGGATTAGATCAAGAAAACCCCTGAGAAGTGTGACTCTTGATAGGGAAGAGGATGAATGCCTCTTCTTTTTACAAAAAAATTCTCAATAGGCACACTATTGACACTTCAACAACCAACGTATGTACGCGGGATGTCCAAGGCATGGCGTGTTGAAATAATGTAACTGTGAAGAGCATTCTTATTATTTTGTTATTGGATTAAATCCCCACTGTGGATTAATCATGTTATTATTATTATTGGATTAAATCCCCATTGAGGATTAATCATGTCATTATTAATATTATTGTTATTAGATTAATCCCCATTGAGGATTAATCA
>SNQJ01S0296517.1:0-10533 GCA_010110895.2 Picea sitchensis | reverse complement strand
TCGTGGATCAAAGAGAGAGGCTCAGTGCAACCATTGAGGAGGGTGCACTTGCTTCATCTCGACAGTTGGAAAGGGAACAAAACCCAGATGGTGTGCCCTCCTTCTTACCTTGTATAGCTTGCAAAAAATAGAATGCCACCTAAGAGAGTGACTAGCCAAAGAGATAGGCTAACTCTCAGAGGTGGAATCATTCAAAACATAGCATCCAAGGTGTAACCATGAGGAAAGGAGCACTGGATTTTCTGAGAATGATCCAAATGCAAAAAACAAGCAAAAAAATAATAATGTAACTTTCAGACAGCAAAAATAAATGAGGCAAGTAGATTTTGGAAAATGGCAAGATATTTGTATTATAGGTTGATTCACCTTTTATAACAAGGGACCCATTTATTTACATAGGATTATCTCTAACACATTAAAATATGAACTGGGTCAAGCTTAGTTGGGCTTAGATGTGCGCCCCAGGTTGACCTTCTTCTGGGTGGCCCATATATACAACACTTTTATAACAAAGCAGACCACACCTCTACTAGTAAGTCACCTTTTGAATTTTTCTTTGGATATTTTCAACATTCACCCTTATATGGTTTTTATGAACAACAAGAAGTTAGGGAGGACCTCACAGGAGATGCATTAAAAGAAGGAAAATTTGTCGAGAAGATTAGGAATATCCATTTGCAAGTATAGGAGATGTTGAAGAAGTGATAGGAAATTACAAGGCTAGAAATGACCATCATAGAAGAGAGATAACATTTAAAGTGGGAGGTAAGAGTATGGTAACAACTAGATAGGGAAAGACTATAGGGTCTTGATAAGAAGAAAAAGGCTCTATGTTATGGTCCTTTTGAGATATTGGAAAATGTGGCAGATAATGCCTAAAGACATAGTCTATGCCCATATATGTGCATTTACTTAGTAGTTAATGTGAATAATCTCAAACTCTATGAGCCCTCCATATTAGACCAACAGGAGGAGCAGGTCCTACCTTCCATACAGAATATAGAACCATATGTTGAGGCAAGGTTGGAAAAGGACACAATTTTTCAAAAGTGGTCATGAATTAGAAGATAGGGGCACTATGATCTTTGGCATATTGGGTTGAAAGGAAAACTTTGGGTCAAATCAAAGTGGTACTCTAAGGGAAAGGTAGAGGAAAAATTTCCTCACCTCATTTGAAGTAAATCTCGAGGGACCAAAATCCTCCCTAAATGTGGTGGTATCATCCAAATCAGATCATTAAATTATTTTTCATCTATGTCGATGAATGTGTAAAAAAATGGAGGAATAAACTTGCAAGGGCAATTTAGATGGTATCCAGGTTGGAAGGTGGTGTTTGAAACCTTCTACAACCATTTTGAGACATCAAACGGAATTTTTTTGCATCAAAAATTTCATTACGTAACTCAGACCTCATTGTGTTATTTGACACATTGATACCTTCCTAACAATGCAAACAATGCATTAATGAGAGATTGTATGCAAAATTTATGTCTCCCAAAAGTTGACCTACCCTATGAATAAATTATTCTCCTCTTACAAGATAGAAATGGAAATTAAGAATTATGACCAAATTATCAAGAGGTCAGAAACTTGGTATTGGTTATGGATGTTGGAATATCACCTTCCTTAATACTTAACTAATGATACGGGATCACAAATGTCGATCTTTGAGAATACAGTTGCTCCTTTCATCGATCGAAGAGGTCATCTATCCATGACATGAGGTTCCCTGGCCTTTCTTGTAGAATGGTTCAAGTCCACGTAATATATACATTAAGTGGGATCCATCCTTCTTCTTCTGAGAGGAAGTTACTAGTGCAGAAGGTGAAACACTTGTATATTAGCAGTAAATCGGTAACTCTTTCATGCATTTCAACTCAAGTTTGTGTCATCGTCTGAGAGTCTTGGAAATTGTGTGGTTTTGCACCGAGGTTTTAGCTCAATAGTAAAATCAAGCTCCCTCTCCACGAGGTAACCCTGGTATCTCGTTCGGAAAATCATCTTTAAATTATGACAATACAGGGTATTGATCTAATGAGGGTCCCTTCCTTTCATTCAGCACTTCCATACATATATTCGACAACCTTGCCTCCAAGCATCGCTTAACCTTCATGGATTCCGGATAAAGAATAATAACACATTTCTCCGTACACACTAGATCTTGGTCTTCCCTCATTGTGGGCACAAAGCACCCTCTTTGAGAAACAATCTACAAAAACTCGGTGAGATGCTAACCAATCCATTCAATGATTAGGTCATATGCCTCAAGAGAAGTGACGTATACCTCAACCTAGTAGTACACACTCCAGGTCTACTATACAATTATCAACACTAGGTCCTACAACTTGTTTTCCCACAAACCATCTTGACTTGTTTAAAGTCATCATGTGCGTAAATGAGGTTTGTAACCCTCTTTTCTAATGCGAAGATTGAAATGAAGCTTATCGTAGCACCAAATCAAATAAAACCTTAGTTGATATGAGTTTAGCATGCATTGACTCCACCACCATGTGGATTGATGTTAGGCCTAGTGATTATTAGCAGCTTCTGCAGTAAATCTGGTGGCTTACTTGCTCTCCCCATCCGGGACCTTTCCCTTCTCTATGCAAATCGATTGTAACTTCTGGGCGGTCATCTTGGTAATGGTGCACCCCAACCCGAGGTAACAGACACCGGAATGTTGTGTGATTGTCTACGAAGCAGGTTCCTTCCCCTGGAACCCTTGCCCGTACTAGTTGTTCCCTAATATGGTTGTGGACCTGTCTATGTCATTGGTGATGAGCGAGATCTTTTCATTTCCATTGAAATCCTAGCGGCTACTATCCTTGGTGCAACTATGTTACCATATAGAGGTGTAGCAGACCTCCTCCCACAGGGGAAGTAATCTGAGGTCTTCCCTACAAACCAAGGCTTGATGCCGGAAGGTGGGATCACGTAACTTTCTGAGGATTGTTAGGTTCATGTGTTATTCCGCGTAACATGCATTTTCCACAACTTTCACTACTGAAGACGGTTTCCACATACACACCATAGCTCGATATTAGGGGTTTAGCCATGAATGACGTTCTACCACACATCGTTGGTCATTATCCATGTATGAAACATATGTGACCAATTCCATAAACCTGATCATACTCTTCTATGGTCACATTTCCACTTACTAAGGAATGAAATGTCCCTACTTGTTGTTCCTCATAGTAAGGCGGTAGATATTCAACTGGGCCTCTCCTCAAAAGAAGTTTCAAGCTGTGTACGAGGCAGAATCACCGGTTATCTTTCGAGGTTACCCACTGATTCAAGGTGTTGTCTTGAATAATCGTTATCTTCACCTTTGAGTTGGATGCATAGTCCCATAGGAAAAGAACACCTTGTCATGCCTTCCAACCATGCTTAACGCGTTCATGGCCATGACCCAGAAAACTCTCGAAGTTTGATCTTCTACAATTCTCAGGTGATGTCTTCGGGCGGAGGTCATCCCCCTGAATCCCTTGGCTTCTAATTTACCCATTCAGGGCCGGTGGGGGTTCCACTTTGGTCCCTTGTTGGTTGTGCAGCCTTTAAAGTCTCATTTATAAGCTACTCCAAAGAGTCGCGGTGGCGAGAGCTAGTTCCGGCCACGATGGTGGTGGCGATGCTGGCCCGGTGGCGGTGCCTACCGGCGACATTCCTACGCATTGATTCCTCAAAAGTCCTAACCATCATGATTTAACTGCACCAGCAAAGTTGTGAGGGGTGAGTTCAAGGGGCGTTTCAAATTGGTGCTACTTAAACTAGAAGCAAGGTTAGGCATAAGTTTTCTTTACTTGTGCCTTGGAACATTACACTCTGCTGGGGATTATTAGGTTTGGGCTAAAGTGTCTAATCGCGATTTGCTGCCTAAAGAAAACTATTGAGCTCGCGCCCGGCTTGGTAGTTATCTTGTGCTTGTACCCCACTCAGCTAATTCCTCTAACTTACCCTCCCAGTGCGCATGAAACTCCACCGCTTATCTTGTTCTAAGTCCCTATACTTTGTGTTTACAACTAAATAAGGTGGCTTACATCCTAATGTCGATGAAATGAATCTAAGGATATCCTTTTATGCTTAACTCATTGGCTTTTCTTGGCGCGTTGTACATATGAATTGAATTGCATGTCTCGGTGGCCGCCGTACCACAAAAAAACAACCCCCCCCAAAAAAAAAAAAAAAAAAAAAAAAAAAAAAAAAAATCAATAATTAACATTTAATGTAGATTAACTTTATACTAAATAAAACAATTAATAATAAAAAAAAAAAAAAAAAAAAAAAAAAAAA
Source organism: Picea sitchensis (assembly GCA_010110895.2). Taxonomy (NCBI): domain Eukaryota; kingdom Viridiplantae; phylum Streptophyta; class Pinopsida; order Pinales; family Pinaceae; genus Picea; species Picea sitchensis. Next base: position 6,240 of record SNQJ01S0296517.1, on the reverse strand, counting down.
AAAAAAAAAAAAAGTTAATTAATTATCTTTAAATTTATTTATTTTTACGCCTAAATTAACCTAAATTGTTTTCACTAATTATTTATTGCACTAAATAGCCAATAAAAAAATTTAAATGAACACATAAAATTTATGAAAATTATAAATAAGGAAAAAAGTCAAAATAATTTAAAATAGAATGCGAGAATGCATGGATTCCATGCTAGACTTACTCTCTGATGCCCTCCCATCTAAACCCTAACTCTAATCTTCTCATTTTATCACTTCAAACCCCACTCTTCTCCTCTTTTTTTATTTCATTTTAAGAGGCGGGTGGGGATGAAGCGTGACCACTGTATCTCCTGCTAGGGTGCGACCATGGTAACTCATGTTCAGAACCTGGAGAGGCGTGCATAGTGGTAGTTCCCTCGTTCCTCAGTGTCTTAGTTTGGCGCAGTCCCTTTGGCTTTGGCAGTGAGCTTGTGTTATGTGTTGTGTGTTGGTATTATTAAATGCGTGAGGGCGCTGGAAGGCACACAACTCCTTATAATCTTGAAGCGGGCACGTGGTTTGGTTACTTATGTGTTTGTAATGTGCGGCTAACCGGTGGTAAAAAAATTTGTTTGTTTTTATTTTTACATTTATTATATTTTTTATTGACACAGAGCAACCAGTGGCATTTGGTCTTGGGCACTAGGATCTGGTTCTTGAATCTGGGTGCTTGATTGATTTGTCGATATTTGAGCTTGATGTGTTTGGTGATATGGTAAGGTATGGTTTTTAAACCATTAGATGGAGAATAGGGATCATCGTAAATCACCTTTCTCCCTTTTGAGACTCCTCCTCATGGCCTCGTGTGTGTTGGTGTGTTGCCTCATGCATTGATGCACTGGTGGCCTGATATGTGAGCCTGAGTCTATGCAAGGGAGCTTGGTCCTTGTGCACTACCTATCCGGGTTGTTCGGCACTCGTTTTTTTTTTTTTTTTTTTTAAAGTGGGATTTGTTTGTTTTATTAGATGGACGTTAGCCAAGGCATTGATGGCAGCTTGAGTCAACAACCTTTGCATTTGAACTATAAGCTTGAATAATCAGCGATTGGGCCAGTGGGTGTGATAATTAATTTTTTTTTTTTATCTATTATATTTATCTTTTGAATCTTTTGGAGGTTAGTCACGGGTGTGCTAGGTGCGGGTGTGCTAGGCATGTAGAGAACTATACTTTTCCCCATGTGGGTCCTCCTCATCATGGTTTGATGCTCTGTGTTATGTTAGGGTGTTTGAATGGAGTGCTTCGTGGACTTGTCTTGATACTTAGTCTATAGTGCGTGCCTTTTGAGCTTTCTTGAGAGATTCTCCTCCATGTTTCTTGATTCTTGGCGCATGAGATCTCCCTCATGGCACCCACAGGAATATTTTAACTTAACACATGTTACTACCAACAATTTGTGTAGTTCTCAGGCCTTGAAGTCTCGATGCTTGTGGTCGATGTTTCATGACTTGAACTTGAATTATTAGACTCCGCGATAATTTTTTATATATATTTAGTTTTTTTTCTTTTTGTTTTAACCAACCTTTGTGGTTGTGTGTATGTTTTTGATGTGTAAGGTCTCTCCACCTCATGGTTGGATTCTCCTTTGGAAGGAAGGAAAGTATAGAAATAGGAAGACTTTGTAGATCTGCCATCGAAAATCAAATTCTTGTATTTGTAGATCTCGGGGAGCATGCCTCTTTGTTGTTTCTGTGATTGTTAGCTTTTGTTGCATATTGGGCTGTATTGGGTTGTTCTCTCTCATTACTATTCTTGTCATATGTATATGCATATGATTTTCCTCTCCATCGGTGGCATGATTAAGCCCACATCGACTTCTTATTGATTATTCAATGACTAGGTGGGTCATCTCCTAAACTTGTTATGAGGATTATGCATGAGTACATTTATTGTTATATCCATTTCTTGTGTGCAATAATTATCACTATCGTATGTAATGTAACAACTTCATCCCGGAGGAAATCACAATTGGAAATAGTGAAATGAGAGCTTCCTTCAATTATGAGGTATGCTGAGAGTTGCCAAGAGCTGATAAAGGGTTTCTACAATCATTATGTCCATTGCACAGGTATCTTTTGTTTTATTGTTTTGTTGACATTTTATTTGCCGTACAAAATATGGTTGAACCCCAGTAAACTGGACTTGTTTAAATCACGGTGATAAAAATAAATTATTAGATAGTATATTTGGTTTAATTATGTTGTGAAGTACATGGAACTTTATTCTTAACTCATTTGAAGGCGGTTTAGATTTATAGGGAATATATTTGATTTGAAGGAAAATAATAATAGTTCAAAATAAGGTTGTTCTTTTATTTATTTTATTAAGGATTTAATTAGTGAATGTTGTAATTGATGATATGTAGTTGTTTTATTTCCATTTTACTTGGAAATTTGTTGGGAGGAAACAATGGCGAAAACATTGTTCCCAGAATTATGGTATATTATATCTATTTTCTCAACTTGGCATGGTTAAATTCTTTCCTTTGACATTACAGTCTCTAAGAAATAACATATTAAAAACAGATGGAAATGCGGTGCTTCTTTTGGTGATTTCAACGTAACATGTGTAAGTTGCTTTTGTTGCTTTTTACGTATTCCCCTTTTATATATATATTTTTATCACGTGTAAAAAAAGAGGAAATTATGTCCTTAACTGCGGGTTAGGGTGACCAGGTGTTTGGAATTTGGCCCAGTTGCTATCCCCAATTAAGGGTTTGTGTAGATTGGATGGGCCTTGGCTCCAGATTTTGAACCAAGGCTCTAGCAATAATGGGGACCTAATTTAATTAAATCCAAAAAATCATACAATTAAACATATAATTCCTTTCTCATTTCATAAATAATTCATTCACCATAATATAAGCAAAATATTCAGCAAAAATTAAAACCTATCCACAGCATGAAAATAGCACGATAAATTCGCGCCGAATATATACGATGTTAATTCCCATGACCATGGTTAAATGCATTTCCATACGCCTTGCCTAGCGATGCACTAACCAATCTCACGCTTAAGTGACTATCCTCCCAACCGACTGGAGAAGCATGTCCAACTCCCTGGCTTTCGAGGGATCGAAAGGATAGACCCCATGCCCAAACCCACAACAAACGCAATTACACAATGGTTCACCAAAACTCTCAAAACCAAACTCTCCACGGAGGGCCATGCCCGCGAGAAAATCACGGAGTGTTCTCCCAAATGCTTCCTTCCCCGAATAGCCGTCAATACCAGGTAGGACTCTTCCCTATCATATCCCCCTTCACCAACTCTCCTCCTTCTTTAATTGTCCCCATTATTACCTTATCCCCCTCCTTTATTACCTTATCCTGCACACTTCCAAGTTTCATAAGAATTAAATTAAAGTTATTAAACCCCTTAATGCTTTACTTAAATCATTGAATGTGTTAAGTAGGAGTGAATTAGATATTGACCATTAAAGCAGTGCAACGGTTTAATTAATAAATAGAACATTGGTGTATTATTAATACTAATCATTGTTTAACTAAAACCATATGGGGACCATTAATTATCTAATTAATTATGCTTAATAATCCCTATGCAACTTTTAACTAGGGTTGTTACATCAAAGTGAAAACATTTAATCTTTCTTCAAGTTTTGTAATCTAATTTTTTTTTTTCACCTCAGAGATTTCATCCCTATCTATATTTAATAAATCTGGGGTTAAGATAGATCTGTGAGTTTGTATGTATTAAAGTATTAAAGATAATTAATATTATAAAATATATTAAATTATATTAATATATTAAAATAATATTTTTTTTTTTTTTTTTTTTTTTTTTTTTTTTTTTTTTTTTTTGTAATTTATTAATTAAAGCTAAGGAAAAGCCGATTAGAAAAAATCCAAACGAAATATAATTTAGTAAATATCAATTATTTTTATAATATAATTATATTACAATTATATAACAAAATATTTCATTATATAGATCATTTTATATATATAGAATTATATTAAATTTTTTTTTAGAAATATATAGATATACATTAATTTTTATTTTATTATTATTTTAATGCTTTATGTTACATGAACATCTCCTCCATTATTAGGGTTTGCACTATAAACTTTTAAAGTTTGTTAACATTTTGCAATATAAAGAAGATTTTCACATGTAATGATTTGATCTATGTTATTTAACCATAATTAACCATGTTAACAATGGTTGACCTTTCCTTTCAAAGTCAACCATGGTGCACAAAGGATTAGCGGAGACTTCATGAACCATATTCAATATGGTAATTTTCAATTACTCTATATTAATTGTATTATGTAGAATTAATGTATTACTACTTTAATAATGTAATTCATACATTACATTAATGGTGTATTATTAATATATTAATACTTTAATAATGTATTACTAAATATATTTAAGGTCAACTTATTAATAGAATTATTTTATTAGTGTGTAATTAATAGATACATTAATAAATTTCTGAAATTTATTGGCTACACTAATTATGCCCTTATATTTACACTTATTGGAAATGAACACATTTAATAAGTTTTTAATCCTTAATGTGTTTTCTGTGGATAGGAATAAATATGAATTGTTATAATGAGTGAATGGTTTTGACTTCAACCATTAATTGCATATTAAAAAATTAAGGCCATATTCCATTTGATTGTGAAGAGTGGCATGGTCTCCCTTTCAATTAAGGAAATCCATGCCAAGTTTGTGAGAGTTTCATATTTCACCTACTCTCCCAAGGAAGCCATGTTTGTGAGAGTTTCATATTTCACCTATTCTCGCAAGGAGGGTAAGGTGACTATACTAGGAGCTAAGATGAGTAATCATTAAAATCTTACTTAATTCTAGCCATTTGCTCCAAGCATTTAGCATTTTTAATTGTCAAATACTAGCAATTTTTAAATTTAGAAGGTTCACTTAATTTTTGAAATTAATTTTAAAAATCCCCATTTTACACACACATATATATATATAATGACAATTTCCTAAATTTGAATGTTGATTTTTGTGTAAAGCACACATAACACAAGTTATAAATTCTATAGCAAAGGCAATGCATAATACATGTTACAAATACTATAGTAGATGGAGGTTGCAACTTGCAAGTTGCATGCATAACACATTGTATAACTTACAAATGTTATAGCACAGGTTGTGCTCCATGTTCACAAGTCATTGGGAAGGTTGAGAGGCAAGAAAAAATGAAAGATTAAAAGCACTACTCAAAACCTATCCAGAGAGGTAAGGCTCATAAAAATTTGAATTAAGGAAATCCATGCCAAGTTTGTGAGAGTTTCATATTTCACCTACTCTCCCAAGGAAGCCAAGTTTGTGTGAAGAGTAGCATGGTCTCCCTTTGAATTAAGGAAATCCATGCCAAGTTTGTGAGAGTTTCATATTTCACCTACTCTCCCAAGGAAGCCAAGTTTGTGAGAGTTTCATATTTCACCTATTCTCTCAAGGAAGGTAAGGTGACTATACTAAAGGTACGGTGACTATACTAGGAGCTAAGATGAGTAGTCATTAAAATCTTACTTAATTCTAGCCATTTGCTCTAAGCATTTAACATTTTTAATTGTCAAATACTAGCAATTTTTAAATTTACAAGGTTCATTTAATTTTTGAAATTAAATTAAAAATATCCCCCATATATATATATATATATATATATATATATAATATAATAACAATTTCCTAAATTTGAATGTTGATTTTTGTATAAAGCATACATAACACAAGTTATAAATTCTATAGCAAAGACAATGCATAGTACATGTTACAAATACTATAGTAGATGGAGGTTACAATTTGCAAGTTGCATGCATAACACATTGTATAAGTTACAAATGTTATAGCACAGGGTGTGATGCATGTTCACAAGTCAATGGGAAGGTTGAGAGGCAAGAAAAGATGAAAGATTCAGAAACATTGCTCAAAACCTATCAAGAGAGGTAAGGCTGATTAATATTAAATTGCAATGATGGAAATTGTCTTCCTTTGGATGAAGCTAAAAAATACCTTCTTGTACACTTATTTTCTTATTATATTTGATTTTTGAAAATTCACATTAAAATATATTCCTACCTATGTTTTTAATGTGTTCATGAATATTAATAATAAAAATAAACATAGGTAGAAAAGACCTCTTAAAAACTCTATTTTAGAAAACATTAGTAGTTACTATTAATAATTGTATAGCAATAATAATAATAATAATA
>SNQJ01S0296515.1:0-10533 GCA_010110895.2 Picea sitchensis | reverse complement strand
ATAACATCATCTTAGAAGGGATGGCATCACCCTTGTTTTAGGGTTATTTTATGTAAAATTGATTTTATGTAATGGAAAGGGAAAATTTTATGAGTTCAACCCTCTTTATATTTTAATTAAGAATTTTAAAGTGAACAAATATGGTTGCAAGGAATCGCATAAATAGAGGAATTTCCATTTTCATTTTTCATCATAAATTACTTCATATAAGAGGACTTGGGTCTGAAATTGTCTCCCTCTTTAGCATTCTTGGTCTCTTTACTAATGTACTAGGATTGGAGAAGTTATTTTTGGATGTCTCTTGGCTTGTTTTGGGTGGAAATTTCTACGAACAAGGTTTTGTGCTTGATTTTTCTTGGTGAAGTAAGTAAAATCTGCATTTTCATTTGATGCATTAAATGTTTATTGTAAATTTTACTTGTTCATATTGAAGATTATTCTATTGCTTGCTTAAAACCCTTAGAGAGGAGCATAAGGTGTTTCCTATTCTCCCTAAATCACTCCACCTATTTAATTTTCAAACGAATCTTGTCTAGAGTAGGCTCCTAAATCCCTAAAGTGATAGAACTTTAGCAGTCTTTTTCTAGAAACTTGCTACTATATATTTCAAGAGATAAAGGAAGAAGAAGAATTCACTAGAGCCCAAAATAGCTTTCTCTAGAAAAAAACATCTTTTGAGATTTGAAGCTTGAGGCCCTAAAGTGCTAGCACCTCAAACTTCATCTCATTATTCTTATGAAACTATTATCATAATTATTTCTCCAAGTTATATCAATGTTGTAAATGACTCGATAGCCTTGAAAGGAACTAGTTTACTTGCTCCTTATCTCTCTCTTGTGAAGGATTTGATCAAACTAACTCTCAATCTTTACTCTCTAAGAATTTTACTAACCTTTTCTAACCGTAGATTATCTTAATTTGCTAATTATATTTCTTTTGTTTCAAATCTTTCTACAACCATCCTAACTATTGTAATTTGCTTCATAACTCATTATTATTAATGGCTAACATACTCAAAAATTTCTTGGGATAAGTGTGTTGGACCATGTTGTTTTGGATAATTTTTGGGAATCGCATAGAAGCAACTTGTGTGAAATTTTGGATAAGTAAAATTGCACATGGAAAGAATCTAGCACATTATAAAGAGTCAACACACAAGAAATAAAAGTTACTTAGGACATTTTGTCCACTTTGTAACCATGTTGTAATGATCTTATCCCTAATAGAAAACTATAAATATGTATGGGTTTTTTTGGTAGAAGGTATCTATGAGAGTCATGAATAGAAAAGAGTGAACACTTGGAGAATAGATATTTGAGGAGAGTCTGAGTAACTTGAATATCATTTGAGAGGTATGTGTGCACTGCAACATAGAATGACTAGGGAAGGTTTGGGTTATAACTGAATATCTATGTATAAAGACAATGTGCATGAATGTAATGGATATTATGAATGAATGAATAAGAGGCCAAGGATTCTATATATAGCCTAGTTTTCGGTGAGTCACATTAAAACCTTGTGTCTTGATGTGTTTCTTATGTGTGTTATGTTTTTTATGAATGTGATGGATGGATAGTGTATATATGTTTATTGTTTATGGCTATTGTCCAATGATGATGAATGTTTAGTATTCTAAATATGCCATGGATATATGATGTTATGATCCTTTAAACTTAATTTAATGATGAATTAATGAATGTTAAGTGGAGTAATGTCGCACAGGGGGTATATTGCATGATAATTAAAGGTTATGTAATGGAAACTGCACACATAGTAGATGAGTGGATAATGCATACTATGGTCATGTTGAATGCCTCATTTCCCCTCGTCACTATAGAAACTTGGCTCATAAAACACCTATAGATTCCTTGGGTGAGACTTCACTTGATTGTAGGTGATTCCAAAAGGGATGGTGTCTAAGGTTTTTGTTGGTTTATTATTATTGAACCTAGGGTTTTCCCACTGCGTGCAAAATAATGGTTCTATTTGTAGGACCATGATATGCGAATGAGGGGGATGTGGAGGCCCACTCAGGAGGAGATTAAAGAATGATGGAATATGATGAAAGAGCATCTCTCCACATCATCCAGCCAGCCAGCCAGCCATGTCGAGTGCGTGCATTCAAAATTGAAGGGAGGCACAACCTCATTTAAAATCTGAATTGAATGTAATTAAATGCTGTAGGTTGGTGAGCCATAGAAGTCGTGCCTTTGTGCAGGCATTAGGTAGATCGGCCTTTAATGTTTGTATGGATGAGATCTAGATCCAGATGTTGGACTAGACAGTTATTCAATGTAATTGAATAGGGTAGGTAGCTTGGAGGGAAGAGCTCGAAGAGCCCCCTCAGGTAAAAGAGATTTCATATCTCATTTTGGTAAGTTGTTGGAGTTGTAAGTTGAGTTGTAGTTGAAGAGAATCTGCGTGTAGAGAGAAGAAGAGAGAAGAGTCGAGACCTTGTTACAGGCCATGCTCAGGAACACCCTTGTATAAACAGGCATTTGCCATTTTAATATAAACATAAGCAGTTTTTCCTGCATGTATTTTTGTGTTATGTGGATGTCTGTGAGTGTTCCATTGTATGCTATGAATGTATTTTGTTATAATGCATTTGGAGGAGTGTGTTTGATTTCAGGTGAATGTCTTTGAGGCTTCACACCAGGAGGGTGTGATAGAACGCTGCATGTTCTGATAAGTCATGCATAGAGGTTGCACTTTTGAATACTGCGGGTTCAGACAAAGACATGTTGCAGCACAAGAACTGGAGTCAACAACTCAGGGAAGACCTCAAGGTTACTGAATACCTTGGAGGCAAGGCTGTGTATGAGAGATACAGTTGCAGATAGAAACTTTGTTGGGAGTTCTGTAAAGCTCTGTCAAGTGGGCATTGAGCACAGGCACAAGGTGCAGTTGGAGGAACTCTGTTGTGAGTTTAGATAGAAGCCAGAATCACTGAGGATTCTGTGAAGCTCTGCCAGGTGGGCATTGAGACAGTGAAAGGAGTGCATAGAGGAAGCACTCTACTGTGAGTTCAGAGAAGAACCAGAATCACTAAGGATTCTGTGAAGCTCTGCCAGGTGGGCATTGAGCAAGTGCATAGGTGCACAGAAGGAGACAAAACTGCTGGAAGTTCTGGAGGAAGACACTCTGCCAGGAGGCCATAGAGACATTGTGCAGACGGCATAGGAGAAGATAACTCTTTGAGTTCTGTAATTGAGGGAAGAATCCACAGAGGGATCTTCACAAGGTTGTTGAACACCCTGCAGACTCAGCAAAAAGTTGCTTGAGTAGAAGGATAGCCAGAAGGGCATCCATATTTCTCCATCTGAGGGAGAAGGGAAGAAAGATAAAATCCCGTAGGGGTCTGAGTGTTAAGAAGCTCAGGAGAGACAACACTGTGGGTGCATGAAGACCCTGTAGAGGCATAGGAGTCATATATTCCCTTGAGGATTTGGGCACAGAAGCTTAGGAGGGACAGTGCTTTTGGTGCACACAGTCGTGACTGTAAGGACTGTAGGAGCTACAAGACCCTTTGAATGAGTTCTGAGTAACCAAGCTCAGGAGGGACAACGTTTTTATGCATGTGGTGAGAACTCAGGTAAAGGAGCTCGCAAAGAGGAGAGGACAAAGGTTGAGGCCTTTGAGGAATTTGAATTTTCTCCCAAGGTTGGGAAGAAAGTGCGCAAGCTCAGGAGAGAGCACAGCAGCCGTCGGATCGGCTGGAGGAGAATATCTGGACCATTGGTTTCTACATCCAGGAGAAGCTTAGGAGAAGCCTACATAAGGGAGAGATCGTCAGTCGTTGGATCTCTTTCAAAAATCCCGTCAGCCGTCAGATCGGACAGGAGGTGCACGAGGTTTAACTCTTCTCATGCCAGGCAGAAGTCCCAACAAGGAATCAGGATATCGACATTCGTGAAATCGGGAGTCACGAGGACAAGAGATCAAGAATTTCTATAGGAAAAGTCCTGGGAATATTTGGACCGTCCGTTTGTGGAGACACGTGGCAGAGATCAAGGCATCGGGAGGCGGGATATCGACATTCCCGTGGATAGGAGATCGGGGAAGTCCATAGTGAAAACCCCGATATAATCTGAGTCGTCCATTTGGGGAGACAGGTGTCAGAAATCCAAAGAGAGTCAGTATATCGGCACTCGGGAAATCAAAGTTCCTGAGGTCATGAAAATCGGGACATCAGAAATCTCAAAATCCCAAGGAGAAATCAGGATCGTCCATCAGAGGAGGACGCACGGTAGAAATCGGAGCCATCAGGAAAAGTTTTGACAGGAAGTTGTCTATTGACATTTGGGTCATCAGGATATCGGGAATCCTGGTGACAAGGTGTTTATGCAATTCAGAATCATGAAGTGTGAAACCCCGATAAGGAGGAAGGAGCCATCATGGGGCCAACTGTCAGCATATCAGAGAATCGGGATTCGAGAGATCGCGAATCCTGAGGACATATGTATTTGGACATTGGAAAGTCCAAAACCCCGATGAGGAGGTATGGCTGCGGTCATATAGGGGGAGGTCACGTGGACCAGGATTCTAGCCTGGAGGGCTAACGGAAATTGGAGTGCATCACGATTTTGAAGCCAAAAACCCCGACGAGAGGTAAGACTGCGGTCACGGCGATAGCGGTCATATCGACCAGGAGTGTAGCTAGGAGAGCTAGTGCGTAAAGAGCAAGTCGGGATTCGGAACATCGAAGATCCTGAGGACAAGTGCATTTTGGCACTTGAAAGTCCAAAACCCCACAGAGAAGAAGGATAAGGCTGCAGTCTTATGAATTAGCGGTCACATGGACCAGAGCATAGCTAGGAGGGCTAACGTGTAAAGGGCGCGTATCGGTGAAATTGTTCATCGGAGATCGGGGTTTCGAGAGTATAGGAACTCTTGATGTCAGGGATCACGAAACCTTGAAACCCAAAATTAAGATCAGGGAAGGATCACGGTTGAGTGCAGAGAGCCGTGTGGTTGAACTAAGGACCTGTGGATCGGGTTTCTAGCAGGGATTCCATGGAGGAATCGAAAGAGTCGCTTCGTATATCATGAGGAATTGAACGATCCTATGAGAAGGAGAGCACGACGAGGTGATGGTTGCATCCTTACTACATCAGGTGGTATCAGAGCTAGAACTTTGTTTGTATTTTTCAAGCAGAGGGAGAAGACAGAGCGCTGAAGACTCTATGGAGATTGTTTGCAGGTAGGAAGAAATCAAGAAGACAGTCAGGAGGACTATAGGAGAATGAAGCTGGTAACACTCTTAGTCCAGAGTGACAACAGCAGGTTTGCTAGGAAATAAGACAAAGACAACACCATGGTTACTGAAGACCATAGGCATGTTGGGAGGAAAAGCAAGGCAGAAAAGCTTGTAGAAATGGATAAAGAGCTCTATGAATTAAAGGTAGACATAGAGAAGCTCAAACTGTGGATGCGGTAGGATAAGAGGTCGAGATGGATGCATGAATGGCCCATGAGGAAGCCGCAAACAAAATGGCCAGTCAAGAAGTTGATGGTCAGAGGGCAGCGCAGGCTGTTAAAAGGATGGTTGAGGTATGTTGAAAACCTCAATGGACCAGAAGAAGAAATGATTCAGGTATGTGAACCAGATACTGGGAGAGGTCTCGATGATGAAGAAAATGAATTGGGATCAGTTGAGGATCTCAAGAACTTCCAGGAGGGAAGAGAAGAAATTCTAGTTTTCCAGGTGGGCAAAGAGTTGAGATCACTGTGGGATCTCACAGACTGTCAGGAAGACAGCCAGGGAATTTCACATTGCCAGCTGGGCAATGATATGAGGTCGCTATGGGATCTCGAAGACTGCCAGGAGGGTAGTGAAGACATCTCATATTGCCAGGTGAGCAGAGATGAGCATTCGAGACTGTCTGAAATTCTCATGGACTCGGAGGTGAGTTCAATTCAGCAAGGGTTACTGATGAAAATGGGATCAGTTGATCTCATAATTTTCCAGGAGAGCAGTAGAAGCATCCCATATTTCCAGGTGGGCAAGCATGAGCAGGTGAATTTTGATCAGCCCGAGGAGCTGACAGAGAAGATGAGCTCAAAGGTGAATTTGGATCAGCAGGTGTAGCTGACAGAGGAGGAGGATCTGAGGGATCTTTTGATGATCAGAGGAATTCAATTATTCCTACCATTTTCCCAGGAGGAGGCAGAAGTCTGTGTTGCAGATGGTGTAGCAACAGTCTGCAGAAGTATGTGTTGCAGACTGTCACAGAAGAATTGGAGTAGAATTTGAAAGTTGCCCAAGCAGACGAAGAAGAAAATGAGCATTTGGAGGAGTGTCTCAATGCTTTCAGCCAGGAAGCTGAAGAAGGTGTAGCATTGAAGCTGACAGCAGAAGAAGCAGGAGAGGATGATGAGCATTTTGAGGAATGGCTCAATATTTTCAGCCAAGAAGCTGAAAAGACTGCAACATGGGAGTTTGCAGAAGAAAAATAAGAGGCAGACAACAATTGCTTTGTTGATCTATGGAAGCAGATTGAAGCCCTAGAAGAGAGGGTGAAGGTGCAGAGCGTGCACATCCAACAGGTAAAGTTGGAAGCTGATGAAGAAGGCATGGGAGATCACAGTGATCTACCCATGTACCAAATTTTTTTGCAGCTAGGGAGACTGCAAGAATAGAGCCAGCCATGGGAGTATCTGGACGAAGTGATCGAAGAGATCATGGAGCTGATGATCTGATCAGCAGAGACTGCCAGTGAGGAGAGGTTGGGCAGAAGAGAAGCAGCAGCAGCAGTAGCGCAGAAGCAGCAACAACAGCAGAATGGAGCAGATGAACAGCTCCAAAGGATGATTTAGGATCCAGGAGGATTTCAACATCAGAGATGGGAAGCTCATGAGAAGGAGCTCATGAATTTTGCAGCTGAGGATTTTGATGCAAGAGCATCTCTGCACGTCAGCTAGCCAGCCAGCTAGCCACGTCGAGCATGTGCATTCAAAGCTGAAGGGAGGCGCAGCCTCATTTAAAATCTGAATTGAATGTAATTAAACATTGTAAGCTGGTAAGCCATAGAAGTCGTGCCTTTGTGCAGGCATTAGGTAGATCGGGCTTTAATGTTTGTATGGCTGAGATCTAGATCCAGATACTGGACTAGAAAACTATTCAATGTAATTGAATAGGGTAGGTAGGTTGGTGGGAAGAGCTCGAAGAGCCCCCTCAGGTAAAAGAGATTTCATATCTCATTTTGGTAAGTTGTTGGAGTTGTAAGTTGAGTTGTAGTTGAAGAGAATATACGTGTAGAGAGAATAAGAGAGAAGAGCCGAGACCTTGTTACAGGCCATGCTCAGGAACACCCTTGTATAAATAGGCATTTTCCATTTTAATATAAACAGAAGCAGTTTTTCCTGCATGTATTTCTGTGTTATGTGGATGTCTATGAGTGTTCCATTGTATTCTATGAATGTATGATGTTATCATGCATTTGGAGGAGTGTGTTTGATTTCAGGTGAAGGTCTTTGAGGCTTCACACCAGAAGGGTGTGACAAAACGTTGCGGGTTCTGATAAGCCATGCACAGAGGTTGCACTTCTAAATACTACGGGTTCAGACAAAGACATGCTATTGCACATGAACTGGAGTCAACAACTCAGGGAAGACCTCAAGGTTGTTGAACACCTTGGAGGCAAGGTTGTGTATGAGAGACACAGTTGCAGATAGAAACTCTGTTGGGAGTTCTGTAAAGCTCTGCCAAGTGGGCATTGAACACAGGCACAAGGTGCAGTTGGAGGAACTCTATTGTGAGTTTAGATAGAAGCCAGAATCACTGAGGATTCTGTGAAGCTCTGCCAGGTGGGCATTGAGCTAGTGAAAGGAGTGCATAGAGGAAGGACTTTGCTGTGAGTTTGGAGAAGAACCATAATCACTAAGGATTCTGTGAAGCTCTGCCAGGTGGGCATTGAGCAAGTGCATAGGTGCACAGAAGGAGACAGAACTGCTAGAAGTTTTGGAGGAAGACACTCTGCCAGGAGGGCATAGAGACATTGTGCAGACGGGACAGGAGAAGATAACTCTTTGAGTTCTATAATTGAGGGAAGTATCCACAGAGGGATCTTCACAGGGTTGCTGAACACCCTATAGACTCAACAAAAAGTTGCTTGAGCAAAAGGATAGCCAGGAGGGCATCCATATTTCTCCATCTGAGGGAGAAGGGAAGAAAGATAAAATCCCGTAGGGGTCTGAGTGTTAAGAAGCTCTGGAGAGACAACACTGTGGGTGCGTGAAGACCCTGTAGAGGTGTAGGAGTCATAGAGTCCCTCGAGGATTCGGGAACAAAATCTCAGGAGGGACAGTGCTTTCGGTGCACACAGTCATGACTGTAAGGAGTGTAGGAGCTACAGGACCCTTTGAATGAGTTCTGAGTAACCAAGCTCAGGAGGGACATCGTTTTTACGCGTGTTGCGAGAACTCAAGTAAAGGAGCTCGCAGAGAGGAGAGGACAAAGGTTGAGGCCTTTGAGGAATTTTAATTTTCTCCCAAGGTTGGGAAGAAAGTGTGCAAGCTCAGGAGAGAGCACAGCAGCCGTCCGATTAGCTGGAGAAGAAGATATGGACCATTGGTTTCTACATCCAAGAGAAGATTAGGAGAAGCCTACAGAAGGGAGAGATCGTGAGTCATTGGATCTTTTTCAAAAATCCCGTCAGCCATCATATCGGACAGGAGGTGCACGGGGTTTAACCCTTCTCACGCTAGGAAGAAGTCCCGACAAGGTATCGGGATATTGGCGTTCGTGAAATCGAGAGTCACGAGGACAAGAGATCGATAATTTCTATAGGAAAATTCCTAGGAAGATGCGGACCATCCATTTGTGGAGACACATGCCAGATATCGAGGCGTCGGGAGTCGGGATATCGGCATTCCCGTGGACAGGAGATCAGGAAAGTCCATAGTGAAAACCCCGATATAATCTGAGCCGTCCGTTTGGGGACACAGGTGTCAAAAATTCGAAGAGAGTTGGTATATCGGCTCTCGGGAAATCAGAGTTCCTAAGGTCATGAAAATCGGGACATCAAAAGTCTCGAAATCACGAGGAGCGATTAGGACCATCCATCAAAGGAGGACGCGCGGTAGAAATCAGAGCCATCAGGAAAAGTCCTGACAGGAAGTCGTCTATCGGCATTTGGGTCATCGGGATATCGGGAATCCTGGTGACAAGGTGTTTATGCAATTCGGAATCGCAAAGTCCGAAACTCCGATAAGGAGGAAGGAGCCATCGTGGGGCTAGCTGTCAGCATATCGGAGAATTGGGATTCGAGGGATCGCGAATCTTGAGGACATATGTATTTGGACATTGGAAAGTTCGAAACCCCGATGAGGAGGTATGGCTGCGGTCATATAGGGGGAGGTCACATGGACCAAGAGTCTAGCCTGGAGGGCTAACGAAAATTGGAGCGCATCGGGATTTTGAAGCCAAAAACCCCGACGATAGGTAAGACTGCGGTCACGGCGATAGCGGTCATATGGGCCAGGAGCCTAGCCAGGAGAGCTAGTGCATAAAGAGTACGTCAGGATTTGACAGATCGCGGATGCTAAGTACAAGTGCATTTTGGCACTTGAAAGTCCGAAAGCCCGTAGAGAAGAAGGATAAGGCTGTGGTCTTATGAATTAGTGGTCACATGGACTAGAGCATAGCCAGGAGGGCTAACGTGTAAAGGGCGCATATCGGTGAAATTGTTCATCGGAGATCGGGGATTCGAGAGTATAGAAACTCTTGAAGTCGGGGATCACGAAACCCCGAAACCCAAAATTAAGATCAGGGAAGGATCATGGTTGAGTGTAGAGAGCCGTGTGGTTGAACTAAGGACCTGTGGATCGAGTTTCTAGCAGGGATTCCACAGAGGAATCGAAAGAGCCGCTTCGTCTCGCATGAGGAATTGAACGATCCTGTGAGCAGGAGAGCACGATGAGGTGTTGGTTGCGTCCTTACTGCATCAAAATACTAAGGAGATTGAGTTTATATCAGACCAGAATCAAAATCCATGGATAAATGCAGAATAGTGGTTACAAAGTTACATTTTTACAGATTTATATGCAATTTTCTTTTCTAAAATCTCAAATGTGTTAGCAGAGTGGATCCATAGATTTATTGAACAAACCATAATATATCAAATTGCGGTTCCGGGGAATTTGACTCTTCAATTTATTCCACAAGTTAATACAATAATGAATATGACATCACACATAGTTGACTAATGGTTGGATAGTGTGTTGGGAGATTACGTTAAAGAATTTTCCATAGATTGTACTTAGTCATACAGTTCTACTAACAAGGAATTATTCAAGGGACCACATGGAAGATACTTGAAGTCAATATATATGTGTATTAAGATGTTTTTGTGAGACAAATGAGTGATGGAAATGAAATATGATTGCTAAGCACCTTCACATACATAGGGGAACTAGAGCCTGACCAGGGAATGATCTGAGCATAGATAGGGATGAAAAGAGGGAATGTTGAATGGATGGGCTCATGATGTTGAGTGAATAAGAGTGTGCGACGAATGAAGAGATTGGAAT
>SNQJ01S0296514.1:0-10533 GCA_010110895.2 Picea sitchensis | reverse complement strand
GTCTTGAACACATCGCTCAAGTTAGTGAATTCATTAGGGGTGCCGAATTCGGGGAGACCGACATATTTCATCACTTTATTAATTTTACCAACCCGTCGGGAATATGTCATCACCAACTTGAGATAATTCCACCTCAGCCCTCAAATTCAGATCGGAACAGTGGTCACTTAAACACGTTGACTTGTTGGTGGTCCCACATGACACCCAATCTTGCGAAAGGTGTCAAATTGCCATACATTATCGAATCGAGGAAAATGAGGTACCGTCGGAAAGGTATGGGCGAGTACTTCGGAAAGGTGACAATAGATATTTGTGTTGGGGTCATTAATGACTATCTTAGCTATTATGAAACCCTGCCATGCGAGCTGGTGGGGCCTCATTTTCCCAAAATAATTGATCACCTTCTGACAGCTCTAATCGAGCCATCCGAGGTCGGAATGAGGCAAATGAGAAGTCGTTGGAAAAGTATCTGAGTCTATTAAAATGTGGAATCTCTGAATCTCTGATTTAAAACTCTTTACCCACCAATTTTAAACTCCGAAGCACTACAACCAATTTGGTATCTGAAAGTGGTCATGAACTTGCGAAAGCTCGTTCTTACCAACCGGGGGTCGAAACCAAGCACAGGATATACCATTGGAAAGGTCTCACACTGCCCCATGTCTGGGTTTGATTTTCCTTTTGATACCATAATCTAAACACAATCAGACCAGGAAGTCACAACTATTGGTTTTGGCCATTCAGGTGAGATTGACTTTGCGTCCCTCGTATGGGGTCATACGGACTCGGTATCAGGCTCACGATAGCCCGTTGGAAAGCTTGTCATGATGCATACCACATGGAATCTTTGTATTCCCTAAATCATGACCAAATTTCATATTATTATTTGCATAAGGACCTCATCCCCAAGGGACCCACCTAGTGATGGGCAAAGGGGAACAACGTTAAAATTCTTGTAAAGTGTGTGTTTAACTCATGAAACCTGAACTGAACAACCTTGACATGAGGAAGAAATGTCATGGGAAGGTCCACTACTCCCTAAAGGAAACCAACTAATACTCTTTCAAGGGCAAAGACCATAGTAACTATGACTGTCGCCACTGTCTTTGACTAGAACCATAACACCAAGGGGCGTTTATGGAGAAGTAATTGTGTAAAACACCATGTTGAGCCCAGAGCAGATTTTTGGGTCAACATTCTTAGCGCCAGAGGGGAAATTCCTTCCAAAGCATGTCGAACAATGGGATCACTCACGTGACATGCAGGAATACTCGGTGGAAATTTATACTTTCAAAGTGACCGATGTGGGTGAGGGGGGAATTCAATTGTAGTATAAGGGCCATTTTTCACATTAGGGATAACTGAAGAATGAAAGTGGTGCAGTAAAGATATACAATAGAATTTATACTGAGATTCACATAAGATAGAAGAATGGGAATAATGACCCGGGTTTTGTTGAGCAATGTGGCCCAAGTGACACAGGTCCCTCACCTGGATTATGGCTTAACTCCGAGAATCGAGGCTGAAGGTGAATCTTGGCTCAACACAAAGTCTCATGCATACCTTTGATTCTTGACACACAAACAAGAAAACGGGAATGTTTTGAAATTAGCGACCCACCGGAGGAAAACTAACAAGCAAACCAGTCAAACAAGGGAATAAAGAAATATAAAAAACCTGTGGTAGTAGGTGCTGAAATATCAAGTGCTCARAAGTGATGGAACTTTGTAGGAAAATGACCATTGATTCGAGAATTCAGATTGTAAGTGGTCAGGTAAAGTGCRGTTGCAATCACATAGCTATGTAAGCCATCATGCCATCATGGTTTTCAGCTTCACCAGAGAATGATATGCTACCTCCTTAGACTTTCCCTGCTGACTTTGATGAAATAACAACCAGGTTTACTCCCATTTAAGATGACTTTAAGACAGAGTTTCCCAAAATGCCAAGTATGATAAAATGGATTCTAGGAGTTCGATCTTTTCAAGCAACCACGTAACAATAATGACAATATCCTTTGTATTGAACACCAGACAAACCAAAAAGAAGGCAACCTACGATGTTAAAATCAAAAAGAAAAAAACCCAAGGGAAAAATCAAAGAGGGGATTATATTCCAAAATCAGAATAAAACAAGCGAAAGACTCAATAGTTGAAACCAAGCAGGAAAAAAGGGCTCAAGACCGAAACCAAGGGGAAAAACGGCTCAAGGTTGAAACCAAGGGAAAATATACAAGAATGAAAAGGTAACAACAAATACATACAAGAAAGAGAATCAATAACATTGAATAGATACAAATGAAAAAAAGAACAAATGGTGACTCATGAACAAGATGATGAGGCCTCTCAGGAGTAAAATAACTTTAGGTGACGACCATTCATGGGGAATTGAAGTGGTTCTCCATCCAAGGTTTTTAATCTGGAAGCATTTGTCCCTAAGACCTCGTAGATTGTGTAAGGACCCAACCATAACGAATCAAACTTGCGATGTTTGGATGGGGCCTCATGTGCTTTGTCCCATAATAAGACATCATCTCCTACTTTGTAATTTACCATTGTGTATATTTTATCGAAGGAACGTTTAACAATGTCTTGCTTCTTTTGGAGGTGTTGGAATGCATCTTTTATTACCTCTTCTAGTTCGATGAGTGTGTCTAAATGATATTGTAACGGTTGGAAATCATCCTCTGCCTCAACAATAGCCAACCTCAAGGCTGGGATTTGTAAGTGAACAGGTAGGACAATGGGAGTTCCATACACCAGAGTGTAAGGACTTCGACTTGTTGATGTCTTAGGAGTTATACGATCAGCCCCTAAAGCAAAGTTTAACTTTGTGTGCCAATCACGCTTGTTATCCTTGCCTGTCCTCTTAAGGATCCGAATCAGATTTTTATTCGTTGATTCGGCCAAACCATTACCTTGGGGGTAATAGGTGGAAGATCGAAAAATTTGGATGCCATATGTAACACTAAGGTGTAGCATGACATCATACATGAAAGCTGATCCATTATCAGTTAATATCTCAGCAGGGGTTCCAAAACGGGATAAAATGTTACGTTCAATGAATTCTACCACTTGTTGACTCGTAACGTTCCTAAGAGTTATTGCTTCAACCCACTTTGTAAAGTAGTCTGTGGTTGTTAAGATGAATACATGACCAGCACTGGAAGGCGGTGAAATCAGCCTAATAAAGTCCATGCCCCATATTGCAAAAGGGACTTGTACTTCAATAGGCCTAAGGGGAAAGGTAGCTAACTTTTGCTTCCCAGTGAAGTGTTGGCAAGCTTCACATTTCCGAACAATTAAATGGGCATCTTTGTGGAGTGAAGGCCAAAAGTAACCTGCATGTAAAACTTTTGTTGCAGTGGTTTTGGCTGAAAAGTGACCTCCACAAACCCCGGAATGGCATTGTTCAAGTGCCATTTGGGCTTGATCGGGAGTCAAGCATCGTGACAAAATCCCATCAAGGTTTCTTCGGTAAAGGACTTGGCCTTGTAAAACATACCATACAACTTGTAAACGAAGTGTTTGTTTGGCTTTACTATCCATGTATGGTGGGCACACACCATTGATCAGGAAATATACGATAGGTCTGTACCATGGTTGTGAGGCTAACTCAATTTCGTTAACCAATTCTTCGAAAGAAATCAAGTCATATACTTGAGGTGGTTCGACTATGACCGAGGGATGGGATTGGGTTAGCAATCCAACCAGCCCTGTCCCCCTAATGGTTTTTTTTGGTTTAATTTCCAAGTCATACTCTTGCATGTGCATGATCCATTTGGACCACTTACTATGCAATTCGGTTTGATTCAAAGCAGTGACTAAGAGAGAGGTAGGCACAAAAACCTGAACTTTATGGCCTTGGATGTAATGTCGAAATTGTTCCAAGGCTTTATACAAAGAGTAACCATGTTTCTCCAGTGTGGAATAGTTCAATTGGCGTGGCTTCAAATTTTGGCTCATGAAGGCGATTGGCCTAAGATTTTCCTCATGATCTTTTTACAACAAGATTGCAGAAATTGTCTCCTCTGATGAATTAGTGTACATGAAAAAGTCTTTAGAGGGATCAAGACTGACTAACAGAGGGGAAAAAGCAATGTCTTTCTTAACAGATTCAAAAGCCTGACAGGTAGGGGGGTACCATTTGAACCGAATGTCTTTCTTCATAAGTTGATTTAGAGGTTTAACTACTCGAGCAAAATCAGGAATGAAGCATCTCAGGAAGTTTATCTTTCCAAAGAAAGATTGCATTTCCTTTTTATTGGTAGGTAAGGGTAGTTTTTTAATTGCTACCACTCTCCCAGGATCAACTTTGACACCTTCTCGAGAGATTATGTGACCCAAAAATTTTCCCTCCATAACACCGAAAATGGTCTTCTTAGGATTTAAAGATATGCCAAACCTACGACATCTAAGGAGGACCTGCCTAAGGTGATCAAAATGACTACTCCGTTCTTTGGAAAAGACCGTGAGGTCGTCGAAGTAAACAACAATGATCTTACCCAATAATCCTTTGAAAGCAATGGTCGTGGCATGTTGAAAGGTGTTCCCAACATTAATCAATGCAAAAGGCATCTTGTTATATGCATACGTGCCCCAACGAGTGGTGAAGGTGGTTTTATGACTATCAGAAGGATTGAGGGCTATCTAATTGTAACCTAAGAAACCATCTAAAAGGGACATCATTTGAGACCCAGAGACTTGTTGGAGAATCTCTTCCATAGGTGGGACGGGGTAGTTGTCTTTTAGGGACAATCAATTCAAATGTTGGAAGTCGACACACAAACGAATATCGCCAGTTTTCTTTCTAACGGTAACCAAATTAGATACCCATTGTGAGTAATGGACATGGTAAATGACCTCGGATGCTTCTATCTTGTCCAATTCAGCTTTAATTGTTTGTTCCAAAGTAGGGTTGTTTTTTCTTTGTCTCTTCCTGTAAGGTTTCAAATCAGGGATTATGGGTATGGCATGGACTATCTCCTGCATATCGAAAACCTTGAGGTCTTGATAGGACCAAGCAAAAACATCCTTGAACTTTGTCAAGAGTTCTGTGAATTGAGCGATCTCAGAAGGGGAACACTGTGCACCTATATAGACCAGTTTTGGATCTTTCTCAGTTCCTATGTTAATAGGTATGGCTTATCGCACCTTCCTAATAGATTCACTATCAATATTAGGTACAAAATTAGTGGCATCATTGGAATCAAACATGGATTCCAATACTGACAAAACAGGGGGATCTTATTTTTCTTCAATTGGATTATGTTCCTGGTTTCCTCTTCCAACTCATGGTTGATATGTAAATCTTCAAATTCCTCCTTGTTTTGAAGGAATCTACAAATTTGTTCGTTAGTATCAAAAACTTGCCAAGAGTCGACATTATCAGGTAACACAGGTCTATGTAAAATTTGGACTTTTATATCTTTGATAGACCTTACGAAATCTGAAGTGAAACAATAACCAACCAAGGCCAAAGTAGCAGCTACGTGGTTTGAGGCCCTAGGCATGGCTTGAATGTTGAAAGATAAGAACTTCTCAATAAGTTCCTTAGCCCTTCTATGGTATTGTTTGATGCGTGGGTTGTGAACTTCATATTTACCTCTAATTTGATTCACAACCAATTCAGAATCCCCACTCACCAACAAATGGTGTATTCCTAAGCCTAAGGCCTTTTGGAGGCCTTGAACTAAGGCTTCATATTCAACCATATTATTAGTGTTAGGGAATTGTAACCGAAAAGAGAAAGGGATTGTGTTCCCCTTGGAATCACACAAAAGTACCCCAACCCCAAATCCATTCTTGGATTTAGCACCGTCAAAATCCATACTCCACACCATTTATTCCAACTTAGAAGGAGGGACATGTGCATCTTCCTCAGATAACACTATATATGTACCCATACTTGTATCTTGAAAAGACACATGTTTCGTATTATAGGAAGCAGGTACAACCTGCTCTCGGTACTTGGTTCCCTCCTAGTGACGACTTCAACACCCTTATGAGGAAAGGTGAAGTGGGTCCCCTCCATGAAGTAACGACCCTTTTTTACTTTGGTGGACCATTCCCTCCCTAAAAGCATGCCATATGCTTCAGGTATATCTGCTACGATCACGTTTATGAGCATGCTCACCTCTGGAGCTTGGTCGTAAGTAATGGGTAAGTCTTTAATGTAACTGATGGTTTCTACAGTCCTAGAATCCAAAGCTAACAGGTATTTACATGGGCATGTGCATTCAAGAACCAATCTTCTCATGACTCGAAGAGGCAGGACATTGTGCCTCGCTCCTATGTCAGCGACACAGTTATGGAGCACAAAATAAAAAATCAAAACTAAGATATAGAAAGGAGGAACCCCAGGGTCTAAATCAATAACATCATATTCTTCCCTAGGTTGAGAAGTGGACTCTTTGGAAAGAGGAAGACTTTGTTCTGTTCATGGAGTAAGGGGTGCTTGTAGAACACGTGAAATGTTTTCAAACTGACCGAGTTTTCTAAGAGCATCTAATAATGTCATGTGGGTGGGACCCTTTGCTAGATATTCAACGACGTTGTAAGGTATTAGTGTTGGGAAGCAGGGTGGTGGATTATTAGGCAAGTTTACCTTATTTGGGGTCCAAGGAACCCTGTTCCTTGTAGGGGAAGGTAATCTACCACTCACAGAAAGTTTTCCCTTTTCATTGTCCTTGGGATCGCTTTTGGCCTCTTCCACCCATTGTGGAGTGTTTTAGGGGCCTGACTCCTAATTTCTACAGCAAAGCTTCTGAAAGCAAGAGGATCGTCATTGCAATGAATAGAGTCTTCCATGTTAACTTGGGTGTTTTGGGAAGTGGAAGCAAGCTTGTTTTTTTACTGGAGGTAGAGGTTCTTTTCCGTTTTTAGATAATTCCATGTGACGTGTATACGAGTAACAATACTCAGGGTCATGGAAGTCTTGGAAAAAGTAATACCAATCCGCTTCAGCAACATGTTGCCTAGGAGGAGGAGCAGGAGGGAAAGGAGGTCTTGGCCTCGAAATAACATAAAACTACATGTCATTCACCTTTCGATTAAGGGGAATTATTTGGTTGTTCATGTTCATTAACAACTTGAGTGTTTCCGAACTCTCCCTTTCTTCAATCCTTGAAGTTTTAGCAAGTGTAGGTTCATACCGAGGACCCTCATTTTGAGGTACATAATTCCTAGGTCTCCCATTAAAACAAGGTTGCGCTAAAGGTGAGGGAATCATACTAGATTCCTCCATGTTTCTTTCAATTTCCAGGGCGCTAGTCTTGGCCACATCTAAAGTTTGTGTTGATTTATCTTTCAATATATAATTTACATTCGGATTCATAGAGGTTATGTAATAATGGAACAAATTGTTCCCGGATGGTTGGGAAGTGGTTGGGATCCTATTCAAGGTCGAGGTAAAGTGTTGATTTAAATTCCATATTTTCTCACCCTCATGGATGGAGATGGTTGTGAAATCCCTGAGCAGGGAAGCCACATCATCTGCCCCTTGGAAATGTTTCTTGAATTCTTGGATCATAGTGTCCCAATATAGGATACTATCATTTGGAAGAAAGTGATACCATCTCACTGCTTCCCCGTCAAAGGTTCTTACAAAAAGTCTAATGATGACATCATGAATTGTTATGTCCATAAGCGCTAATGCATCATAGAATTTTTGTATATGTTCTTCGACACTCAATGTACCAATGCCACTAAACTTAGGAATCCTGTTTGGGGCATCCGCAGGTATGCCATGAAGAGGTCTGGCCAACCTCAAAGGAGTCATGGGTTGCCACGACATTGCCATCAAAACAACTATGGGATGAACAACAACAGTTGTTGAAACGATGGGAGAAACAACCAGAGGATTAGTAACTGTTGCTGGATTAACCAAAGTTTTCTTTAGTAAGGGGCTTTGAATAGGAGAAGAGGAAGAGGGTGACTCAGTCCGCACTGCAGAGGTAATGAGTTTCCCTGGTTTCCCAGGTGTATGTGTCTCACTACTTGTTTTCTTTCGCGAACTTTGACTTCTTGTAACCTTGCGGGACACTGTTTCCCTATTCTTAGGATACTTCCGCCCTGCCATCTTGCAAGGGGCCAAGTAAGTACTTTGAGTACAAGGGGTGTATCACCAACAACCCTACTCTTTCTAACACAATGTAAATTAACCCAACTAAAAACAAAGCTCTATTTTTGTTCTTCTCGAAGTGGAAGGTAAGGTATGATAGACTTATAACTTCTCACGTGAGTTCGAACAAGTATAATTGAAGACCGAAAAGGTAAAAGGAAAGGAAAACTTGATGGTATTTATGACTCCCAGGTACAATGAAAATTGCAAGGAAACTGAACTATAAAAAGTACCAAAGAAAATTCCAAATGGCCACTGAAAGACCTTGCCAATGGTTTGTCAATAAGTAGGAAAAGGACCACAAGTAATTTGGGTCCAATGATTAGTACAAGCTTGGGATACAATCAAATCTAAAGAGGTTTGCAAGGTCCTTAGTGGAGTTGCCAGAAAAAGGCGGGTGTTATAAGAAAAATCTATCCATTGTGACAGATCCGACCTATCTGGCTATGAAGCCGGTTACAACCTCTTTGATAGCTCGACACGAGGCAAAGACTATCTGCACCTCAGGTGACCCTTTGCCTGAGGCGGTATGAAGGGGAAAAAGAAAGGTGAAATACTTACAAGAAGTCTTTCTCAGGACCACCCACACTGGGTGTTGCACTTCCTTAATTTCTTAGATGGCCAAAATGGCCTGGGGGATGAAAGTTATGGACAATGGGATGAAAATGAGCTCGCTGATTTTTAGTACAGTGAACTAAATAAAGTGAACAATGACTTGTTCACTTCCTTAAAGCATTGGAAAATGTCCCAGAATGGGTCCCCGGGATAAACCGGTGTCCTAGGTAATTAACCAATGAATGCATTGAGTAAAAGGGTGTGAAACAAGGGTGAAAAGGGAGCTTAAAAGCTACATTCAAGTACTTTTAAATGCCTATAAATTGAGAAAAACAAGTTGTTCGAATCTTTCAAGACAGGGAAACAAGCTCAGAATGGCTTGATACCCCCCGGGGTGACCCGGGAAGTGATCCCGGAAGGTGGTTAAATCAAAAGTGGGCTGTAAAAGTGGATGAACAACCTTGTTACAAGATATTATAGATATGATATAAGGGAAAGTATTCACAACTTCAATTTTGGTTTGTGAGTGAAAAGGTGGACTGACGAAAGGTTGACTTTAAAAGTATTTTATTGGTCAATTTTTAGTTTTTATCACCTGCCTTGGCCACCACACTGTTTGGAAGGTTATCTTGATCAGGAAAACACATCTCGAAACTGTACCAACCAATATAATAAGAGTAGTCCTAGCAGACCACGATGTTTAGGTTGAAGAGTGCCCCATGCAGTTCAAGGAAGCAGGGATTAGCCACTTCTCGTCACTAGTGCTTTCGGGCTCTTAAAGCAGCTTGGATGGAAGAAGGATACCTGTGAAAAGGAAGAGGCTCAGAACTCCCCTAAAGAGGGTTTTTGCTGAGCTTACCCAAGAAGAGTAGTAGTCCAACCGAGCTAACCTAATCAACTCCTTGACCATGTGGTACTAAGGAAAGACCACTCGACTTGTACTAACTAGACAACTTCCGAGAGGCTCCTAATGAAGATTCCCTGGCTTTGATTCTTAATATCCTACAAAATTGAAATTGTATAAAATGAAATACCAGGCCATCCACGTGGCGAGGTCACATCTTTCTTTCACAAGCGTGCCTCTTGGTTACTGAATTTGAAATCTATTTAAAACTATATACATAAAACAAGTAAATAGATAGGTGACATATATGTCACGGCTAGATAATATGTATATGTAAATATATAAATAATATAAGTTTTTTTTTTCAGTGTATGGGGCAGACCCCTTAATTGTTTTCAAGTTCTTTTTGCGGCGTTTTTCATGTATTTAGCTTGCTGATTTTGCATGGGTCCTTTAGGGGCAGCCACCTGTAGATTAATGAGCGAAAAGTGATACAATGAAAATATAACAAGATTAGATAATTACAAAATGAAAATTACACCATTCAACCCAAAGGAGTGGGTTGAGACTCTTTGCGAGCGGCAAAGCTGCCATGTGCATGAAAGTCCCAACTAACTCCTTGTATGGGGATTGGAAATTTAGTGTTTGAAATATAAAAAAAAGTGATGATTACCTACGCAAGTATGAATCAGATTTTTAACATGAATTCACTGTTAATGTTTATGCCATTATTATAGTTCTTTTCATTTCAATAGATAAGAGCATCATAAGAACAAGATCACTGAGAAATACACATTCACAAGAGACACAACCTTTATCCTGGGAAACCCTCTAGGGGAAGAAAACCCAGCAAAAACTTCCTTATCATAAATTACTAATGCAATGTTCAAGAGATAACTCAAACCAATACAGATAGTCCTCTCCAAAAGATGCGCCACTCTTCTCCCTCTCTCCTTTGCCGGTAACAAATCAGAACTTGTCTCTCAAACTGAGCAAGTGAGTTGTGTTCAAAT
>SNQJ01S0296511.1:0-10533 GCA_010110895.2 Picea sitchensis | reverse complement strand
TTGAGATTCAATAAAAAAAATTTAAAGTTTGATTTAACTATCCAAAAGTTACATTATGCAATTAACATAGTAAAATTGTTTGTAGTGATATACACCTATGCATCAATTCAATTTATTTTAAAAAGTTTGTAGAGAGCCTAAAATATTTAAAGGTTTGTACATAGTGTCTCTTAACATTTTTTAAATTAGTCAAAGCTGATTAAGGTAGATTATAACTTTTTTTATTATGGCATATTCCACAATTCACTTAGAGACTATGATTATTAAGATGTTTTTTTATTATCATTAAGATGTTGATTACTTAAAAAATATACACTACGTATCAACTATTAATATGAATATGTCAATCACCACTTTCAAATATCAACTATTCTCACACCTTACATCAAATAATATATCAAATATTCTCTCAGATATTACTAATTTATCAAATATTCTCTCAAATTTATCAAATATTCCCTCCCAAATATTGTTAATTTATTAAATATTCTCTCCCAAGTTACATTAGCATATATATTTTAGGTTGAGTTCTGCATACACAGTGAATGATTCACATTAATGATATTACAATTATTAATATGTTTTAATTATTATAAAGTTGTTGTTCACTAAAAAATATATATTTTAGATTCAACTCTACATGCCCACTGAAGAGATTATTATTAGTATGCATTTTAGGTTGAGCTCCACATACCCAGTGAAGAGATTATTATTATATATTTTAGGTTGAACTCTGCATGCTTAGTGAATATATTATTAGTTCTACAAATTTGTACAAGCACACAAACAAATTTGTATAAAAAAAATGAGAGTATTTATAACCCTAGTACCAGGGATGAATAATTTGATGTTTTTCCCTGCGAAAACATACCTTGGAAGGATCCAGCCAATCCTTCCAGATTATGTATAATCCAGTTGTGAAGATCATCTCCAGCGCATATCGAAAAAGGGAACATATTTATTAGTAAACAGAGTGCACATTCTATGAGTATCGTATCTATCCTCAGATGTGCCATTTAAAAAAATAAATCAATGCGATATGTAAGCCAGAAAAAATGTGTCATTTTAAAAGGGTTTTCAATGCGATAACCATGAAACGCCAGAAAAAATTAACTCAAAACTCAAAAATCCCTAACCATTAATATATGTAAGCCTGTAGTGGCTCTGGCTATTCGCTGGAATGTTCTCAAGGTCATATTTCCTTTATCGTTACCTCTCATCCCGAGTTTGCACATAAGAGTAGAGATAAGTTGTAGCTCTCTGGATTCTGGATCAAAATATTCCAAGGCTTATACAATTTTAGCGTATCGATTGAACTACCATAGATCTCCCGCAATGAGCGGTTTCACAATTTATTTTAATTTTTTTCCCTTGTTCTTTTAAATATTTCAGAATGAAGCAGTTGAGTCCCGTGGGGTCACCCATGATTGATCATCAACTATTTTTCTTCTTCTGAGGGACTTATTTTCCTTAACAACGAGAGGGTTATGGTTTTCTGGAGTTTGTAAGCCATACAACAGTCCAAATGGCTCTCCAAACTCATTCATAAATGCAAAGAAGTTATGAACAGTAAATCGCATTCATTGATTTGGGAGGATGACTAAGAATATGCCAGCATCTTCAATTGTTGTCCATAAAATTAATATTTAAGGTTAAAATATGACTAAATATACCCATTTCCAATAGGTGTATGCCTTTCAGCCTAATAATTACACACTTATCATTAACCTTAATCCTGTACTAAATTAACAACAAGGAATAACTAGGGAGATGACTGTAATAAATGAAGTTACTGGAGTGTACACACAGTGAGATAAAAATTTACTTTACATCCAGCTGTGTACATGACAACGCGAAGAGAATTAAATGCTCTTGAGCCATTTTCTCGCCGAATTTTCAACAATGAAATTATTAAAAAAATGATGAGGAAAGAGATTTATAAATAAATAATATAATTATAATATACCAAAGAGGAAAGAGATTTATAAATAAATAATATAAATAATATATAAAGAGGAAAGATATTTATAATAATAATAGATCAATCATGCAAAGTGCAACGTCATGAGAATGACATAGATCGATGATTAATTTATGTATCGCAACTACTCATTATGTAATTACCTCGAAGACGATTCATATTTTTGGTATTTCTTTGCAATAATATTGAGTCTGTATAAAATTAAATTTTTTGTTGTTTAAATTGTATTTTTGAATTTAGAAATGGATTTAGTCTGCTGAAAAACATTCTAATTATATAGAATTAACAACTCAAATCTAGAAATCCAAGAGAAATTCAAAAAAAAAACATAGAACAACTAAAGATTTTGTGTATACACTTGGATGGATCAGATCAGTATACAAGAAAGTGTGCCGAATATTAAGTTGCTTATTGTTTGCCGAAAAATGATTTGATCTCAAGTTACTTTAAATCCAAGCCCACATGTTGTTAGTTAACCTTTGTGACAGGAGATGATCTTTTAAACATTGTTTATTTCATTAAAAAACATATATCTTAGCTCTTAGCCTTTAATTATGTGGTTAGATATCACATATTTCTCAGAGTTTTGGTGAGGAGGTGTTTTCAAACATTGCCAATATAACTTAATTTGTTGAAAAATCACATGTCTTAGTTAGTATCCTTTAAGGATGTGGGTAGCCATAGCTCTTAAAATGACATATCTCATTTTTAAGCCTTTTACTATATATCTCTTAAAATGATATATCCCATTTTTAAGCCTTTTTATACAAGAATATTAACCAACTTCATAATTAAATCACTAATCCATAGATTTAGGTGATTGTTGAAGAACACTTTAGGGAAAAAGCTTTGTGTTCAAAGAAAGTGATGATTTTCTTGCAAATCATTATAAATATTTTGTGGGAAGTGAATTTTGCCTTCAAATCATTTTTAAATGTTTTTGTTAAATATTAGGATTTTTTAGGAACGAGTTTGAGATTGTGATGGTTGTAGCCATATTGAAATTTCATGAATAAAGTTGATGCAGAAGATGTCATGGACAAATTAAGACTTTGTTTCTGGAAATATTATTCATGATTTGTGATTATTAGCACATAGTACCATCTAATCACTTCAATAGTTGGTAACATTAATATATTGGTCCCAATGAACTCAATTGCCAAGTTCGAAGTAAATCTAAGGAATGACAAAGGTGATGTGATGTGATGATCAACGATGTGCATACAATTTCGAGAAAAAGATACAAGATGTTTGAAGGGTTAATGAGGCTCAAAAATCGAAAGACCAACTTGGACACGTGGAAACACCACATGGATTGTTGTGGGTGAATGGTAGGTTTAAGAACCAATGGTCATGCCTCTAAACCACTCATAAATCCCAAGTGGTTTCCAATGGAATTACTATAGGGTGGTTGGAAAAGTAAACAATGTGGTGTGAGAAATCCCATTCATGTACACAGTTCAACACAGGAGTCACAACATGGAATAGGATTCATGACATGTGAACCAAAGTACAAGTTATGAATGGAAGCTGCATGGCATGTGCACTATGTAACAATAACTCATGCATAAGTTACATTCTTAGTTGTATAATTTTTCCAACCCATCATGAGATTTTTTCTAAATTATGAGTTTTTTGCTAAGTTCCATGCTCAATCATGAAATAATTATTTACTTCATAATTATGACATCATGATCTAAGAATTATTTCCTTGTGAAATAGTATCATATTTTTACTCAATTATGTAATTTCATCCCTCATAACATATAATAACATTCTTGCAAGGCATGTGGTGGGAAATACACGTATAACAAAATCCTCCTCTTTTGAGTACTTGTTCTTGAGAGTTATATCGATGAATTCATGTAACCACCTAGATTGTACAATAAGTGTTATCAACAAATGTACATCATATTTATCTTGTGTATTTAAGCCCTAATATTGGCTCATTACCCTTAATTAGGGCATATTATATTAGTAATGTTATTTTATTTATGTCTTCTTTGGGCCATTGGTTGTAATTATACCTCCTAGTGCTGCTATATATATACCAAGGGAGACATTTTCATTTGGAATCATCTTGTACTTGAACATTTAAATTGGGTAAAAGGAGGTTGCCCCTTGAAGAAGCTTATTATCTTAAATTATCTCTTTTTCAAGGCATTGGTACTTTTTCTGGGATTTATCTATGCTATATTGATATTTGGTTCTTAACATATGGTATGAGCTCAAGGTCTTAGGGTTTTAAAACACATCTGAGACACCTTGGTATTTTAGCTATAAAAAATTTCTACAATGTTTCAGAAGGAACGGCTTGGAGGTTATTTATTAGACGGATCAAGGTACCTTGGTTTCAAATTAAGCTCTTGAGGTCTTATACTCGGAGATATAGCCTGTACAAGATAGGGTTCTGGAATCATCATGAACTAAATCATTGTGGAATTTTTCTATATAAAAACTTTTATGTAATTTTATACCACAGAACTTTGGAGGCTATTTACAGAAATAAGTGAATTATAAATGGTAAAATTTTATGCAGGTCATCTTAAATTTATATATACACCCTGTGAAGATAAGGTATCGACTAGTCCTATTGACTAGTCTCAAAATGTTCAATTAAAACAATCATAACTTCTTCCTAGAGTATCCAAATTGAGTGGGAATGGTTCATTGGATCGTGAGACTGGTCTGTTGTATTTAGTGCTGAGTTTAATTTTATATCAATTATTTGTGAGGGGCAATACTATACAAGTGAGATATCCTGGAAAGGCCAAAAATGGAAATGAGTTGTGGTGAAGTTACCATAAAATTCTGTAAACATCCAATTTGATTGAGACCTATAATTCTGGAGAATAAATGCTCAGAGAAAACTACATAAAAGAAATTTTCATGCCCAAAAGGGACAAAATTTTGGAGATCTGATGAAGAAATATTGCCCTGAGAACCACCATAAAAATCAAGGTTTCAAAAGTGATACTTGGCCAACATGCCACCAAAAAAAGGGACCTTCTACAAAATAAGCCTCCAAAAATCCCTACTTGGACTCTTAGTGAAGGTGAAGAAATGCGTGGACATAAAATGAACTACAAAGAAGATGGATTCAATGGAAGCTAAGTTGGATACTAAGATGGATGTGGTTTAAAGGGGAGATCATTGAAGTATTGAAAAATTTAGTAACGGAGAAGACACTTGAAGGTGAAAATGCATCCCATGAAATTCATGGTAGGGACCACCGAGGAAGTTGAATAAAGAATGGAGAAACTTCAAATTTGGCTTGAAGACCAACCAAGTTCCTAATATTGATATAGGAAGTTTGATGGCAAGGATCAATCACATGGATACCCGGTCGACAATTCTTTGATCTAAATAATGTACCACATA
This sequence comes from Picea sitchensis, assembly GCA_010110895.2. Classification (NCBI taxonomy): domain Eukaryota; kingdom Viridiplantae; phylum Streptophyta; class Pinopsida; order Pinales; family Pinaceae; genus Picea; species Picea sitchensis. Next base: position 5,171 of record SNQJ01S0296511.1, on the reverse strand, counting down.
CACAAAGGTATGAATTGCTTCTTTATATTTGGAACCTAATCAATTTGTATGGTATCGATGGCTTTGTTCTGCATAAAATCACTTGTCCACTTGGACCAATTTCATGGAAGAAATGATATAGCACTATGAGGGATACAAGGAGCAATACCCTTATTTAGCCAATTGAGTAATCTCAAGCAAAGAGAATTGATTATGAGCACATTGAGAACTTCCAAAGATTGAATATAAAGATGTGATATTCCGGATGAGCACTTGATTGATGTATTCATAGGAACTTTAAAGGATAACATTCAACATAGAGGTTCACCTTTAGGAACCCAAATCATTAGAGAATTTAAGGTGGCAAAGGAAATGTTGAAAGTAAAAATATGGCTATGGCTACTAGAAGGACCAATCTAAACATCTATAGAGGCAATGCTCCTTCTAGTAGCCACAACCTACAAGGTTGACACCTCAGCAGTTGGAGGAAAAGGAAAAATAAAAAGGTTTATGCTTTAATTGTGACGGCAAGTCTGATGGGGACATAGAGTGTGGTGGCGAGAAGAAATTATTCTACATGGGTGTGGAGGAAGAAGAACAGAACAAAGAACCATCTCAAGATGAAAGCATTAGAAGCAATTTCATCGAAGAGTTGGCTCCATGATATGCGTGTAATACATTGGCTAGGTAGCACTCCTCAAACCCTCAAGATCGAAGGATACGTAAAAGAAAAAATTAATAGTCCTAATTGATTAAGGTACTCATAATTTCATTCACTATAAATTAATAAAGATCTCGAATTGCTTTGTATATCCGACACCAAAGTTTCAAGTAATGATTGCAGGATGGAGACTATCAATTTACTTTCGAGAAAATGCAATAAGATCGAGATAAATATTACTATGGGGAATATGAAATGAATATTCCAATGATTTCTATACCATGGGTGGTGCAAATGTTGTACTAGAGCAATGGTTATAATCATTAGGAGCAGTGGCTTTTAATTTTCAAGAACTTTTCATGAAAATTTTCATTGGAATGAAAAGAAATTGAGTTAAAGAGGGTATCACGAGGAAACCAGTGGGTGATAAGCTCTAGCATGACAAAATTATTGAAAAGAGGGGCATCAAAGTTATGTCTGAAAACTATGCTCACTATATGTTCAAACATCTAAGCCATCTATTCCTCCAAGAGATCTCCAAAGGATCATTATTAAGCATTCCAAAGTATTTGAAGATATTCCCAAGTTGCTACCCTGAAATCATGATCATGAAATTCACTAATTCTTGGGGTGTTCCTCTAACATTAGGCCATACAGATAACCATATGCCCAAAAGAGTGAAATTGGTGCATGGTAAGAAATATTGAGGTTAGCATTATTAGAACTAATAGAAGTTCTCTCTGCTGATGGTAATGGTATTCGAGAAATATAGCTCATGGCATATATGTCCAGTTATGAGAGCTCAACAAGATCACTAGTAAAGATAAGTTTCGTTCGATCATTGATGAATTGTTAAGATGAACTACATGGGCAATCTATTTCACAAAAATTGGATCTTAAGTTGAGGGTATCATCGGTCGAGAGTGAAGGGAGAAGATATCCCAAAAGCGACATTCCAAACTCATGAAGGCCATTATGAATTCTTAGTCATGCCTTTTGGCGCCCTGATGCACCTTCCACATTCCAAGGTTGATGAATTCCATTTTCAAGCCCTTCCCCTTAAATTTGTGTTAGTATTTTTTGATGATAAACTAATCTAGCAAGTCTTGGGAGGATCATGTGTGACATGTTGACAAAGTGCTACAATTACTAAAGGAACATGTATATGCCAAAACCATCCAAATGTTTCTTTGGAGTAAAGGGAGGTAGAGTATTTGGGTCATATTGTATCTCATGAAGGTGTCAAAGTTGAACCTAACAAGATTAAGGCCATGATGAATCCAATTCCCAAAAACATTAAAAAGAATATTAGAGGATTTTTGGGTTTGTTGGGTTACTACCCCAAGGATTTGTTAGAACTATGGAAGAATATTAGCATCCTTTAATGACAACAAGAGGATGCATTTCATGAGCTGAGGGAGGCAACTAAAGATTTTGAACAACCCAAAATTTGATGTGTAAAGCTCCTATCTCCTTTGTCTTGACCACTCCGGACTTCACAAAAACACCTTTATTGTGGAATGTGATGCCTCGAGAAATGGAATGGTGTTGTCCTAATGAAAGGAAGGCCCTTGGCTTTTTGAAAGTCGACCACTCAAGGGAAAGGACTTACACAAACCCATTTATGAGAGAAAATGATGGAAATACTACATGCATTGAGAGAAATGGTGTCCTTACCTAATAGGTAGGCACTTCAAGGTCAAAACAAATCATGATAGTCATAAATAATTCTTGGAACAAAGACTATCTTTATAAGCACAACAAAAATGGGTAACAAGATATTGGGTTATGATTTTGAAATCGTCTATAAAAGGGGAAGAAAAATGTTGTAAGCGGTGCACTCTCAAGAAAGGATGAGAAGATATATTGAGGCCCTTTTCTGTACTATCTTGATCATCCAACCCGATTGGATAATAGAGGCAAAGGATGGAATGGAAGAATGGCGAAAAGTGTGGACTCTCATTCAAGGTTTGCAACAGGATTCCAGTGCAAAAGATACATTGCAAAACCCAGTTCACTATGGTACAAGATTTGATTATTTATGTAAGAACTCCAAAATCAAAAAAAAGGTACTATTGGTGCACCTCTCGGTTAGAAATTTTCGGGATTTTGAAACCTTCATAGAGTAGAAGGATTTTTGGGGATGGCGTTAAGCCCGATGTTCCGAGGTTTGAGAATGTTTTGGATTTTCCAACAAAATAAGGTGGAAACAATTAAGACCCAGGTCTTTTACAACCATTATCATCCAAATCAGTCTTGGGAGGAGGTTTCCATGAACATCCTGAGGGTTACCAAAGTCTGAAGGAAAGAGTGTCATCATGGTGATTGTTGATAGGCCCGACCAAATTGCTGCCTGCACATACCTCTCCATCCATTAAATCTAAATCTGAGTTACCTACATTCAGAGATAGTTCAAAAGGCACGCAGCAAGGTGTGGTAGCAGTCCCTTCTTGCTGGACATTTTGGGAATGAAATTATTTTCTTGTTGGAGTACTCAATTGGCTCACCATAGCTCATCTTATCATCTCAATCTGATGGACAAGCCCAGGATAGTAGACAAATGTACAGGAAGGCTACCTTTGTTTCTTGTCTTTGATAAACAAACACAAAAGCTGGTTCAAGTAGTTTACCTTAGGCGGAGATAATTTGAAGGTATAGCTGCTTTCTTTCATACTGCAATAAAAAATGACACCATTTATGGCACTTTATGGATACCACTCCTTCCCATCTTCTTCTCTAAGGAAAATAAAATCTAACGTTCAAGTAGTGGAGATCATCGAAAATCAACAACAAGTTCTCCAAATCTTAAAGGACAACGGCTTGACGAAATCGCGCCAAAACAACGAGCAGATCAACAACGTAGTGAAGAAGTTTTGAAGTAGAGTTGGGTATTTTAGGACTACAACCATAAAGCAGGATGTCCCTCAAGCAAGCCAGAAGGATAATAAATTATCACCAAAGTACTATGGCCCTTATAGGTGTTGAAAAGATTGGTACTATGGCACAAATTAGAGTTCTGGGGTATCTTCATGAGTACACCAGGTTTTCCATGTTTCATGCTTAAAGAAGGTTATAGGCTGACAAGATCAGTTCAAACTATATTTCGGAGAACTTGGCGAGGAAGGAAAAATCATGTGGACTAAACCATCATTACAAGAATTCGTTAGGTGAGGAATAGATCCATTTGAGTATCTCATTAAATGGAAGAAACTACCGGTGAAGATTCCACTTAGGAAGATAAGTCTTTTATACAAAGCATCGAGTTACTTTCAGGCATTCGCGGACAACACTTGTCTCTCAGAGGGCATGTTAAGCCATAATATTGGCTCATTACCTTAATTGGGGCATATTATATTAGTAATGTTATTTTATTTATGTCGGCTTTAGGCCATTAGTTGTAATTATACCTCTAGTCTCCTATATATACCAGGAGACATTTTTCATTTGGAATCATCTTGTACTTGAATAGTAAATGTGGGGTATAAAGAGGTTTCCCCCCTCAAAGAGGCTTATTATCTGAAATTATCTCTTTTTTCAAGTTGTTGAGTACTTTTTCTGAGGTTTATCTATGATATATATTGATATTTGGTTCTTAGCGGTGTGAGAACACGCAGCATAGTGATTCCAAAACCACCGCGTCACTTTCTCTACAGAGATCCAAAACCACACGCGTCACTTTTCTCTACAAGATTACCAACTATGGTGTATTTTGAAGCGAAATATCCAATCCCTGTAGAATATTTCAAGATTGAATACATAATGTCATTTACTAAAAGCTTGTGCAGGCAACAATCTCAAAACGGAACTCGACTTAATTGTTCATCATGAAGAATATTCTTAGCTTAGATGTTTTGATGCACAACAACATTTCTTTCAGCTTCATATAGATATTTAATGTTTGCATAGATTGATACTAGATAACAAAACCAAATAGTGAATAAATATAGAAATGAGTGAATGGCATGCCTAAAATATATATGATACCAATGATACAATGCATTTACAACTTATTTGATCCAAATATATTCCTTTTTGTGGAGAATTCTAATTACAAAGGAAAACAATATGTTTACTCCAAATTTGTGAATGTGGAATGTACTTAACCCCAAAACTTCATAGAAATCACATAGAATGTAATAAAATACTTTTGCAAAACCAATGAACATAAGAGAAAATAAATAAGCCTTGAGAAATATCTCTTGTATTAATGATATTCAAGAATTGAGAGCTATGTTCACTTGCATCCTCAAGGGGGAAACCTCCAGGAGTAAAGTTCCAAATACAACAATAAGTCTTGAAAACACATTTTATAACTTTATACTCAATATAAAGCTATCAATAGATAATCTTAACTACCTGCGAGCCCACTTATAATGAGGGCCTACTAGCAATTTGGGCCTTATTAAGGACCATGACCCTTTTTAGAATGAGTGACTATTAACTAACTATTTATTGGGCCTTATTCAAGGAAGGTTCCCTCATACATCAATAAAGTATCCTAATATACGGGTTAGGGTAGGACCCTAACATG
>SNQJ01S0296510.1:0-10533 GCA_010110895.2 Picea sitchensis | reverse complement strand
TTGGGGTTTTTATGTGTTCTGATCTCAATGGTACAGTCTGTTTTTCCATTGGAATTGAGAAGCAGCTTGTAAAATAACTTTTGACTAATTAATCCCAGAGAGCCAAGTCCATTGATGGAGGCTCAAGGAGATGTAGCCCGGAGAGGGGTGAACTCCTTTATCATGTTGTTCTTGTTGTGAGTTTGATGGTTTATTTGCTGCAAGTTGTGTTGTTGTGTATTCGTTTAAAGTACATATTTAACCATCTAAAGGAACAATTCCTCACACATAAACATTTACAAGAAGATACATAAATTTGGCACATAATTTTATCTTGCATATTTTAACACATGAAGCAAGGTCATGTAAAGTTTATTTTATTGAAGTAGAGGGTGCTTACATAGCATAACAAGTGGCAGGTCCGTACAGGACACGTGGAGGCTCCAGGTGATGACACGTGTCAGGTAGATTTGGATTTTTGGGCGTACGGTTGGACCAATTCGGAGGTGACACGTGTCACCACTGGAAGGGTGACACGTGGCACGGGATGACGTCAGTAGCATACGTGTCGGATGATGTGGCGACCGTACAATGACATGGCACGAATGACGTGGCAGATGACTGGACATACGAAAGTCGACGCAGCAAGTGACGTGGACCAATGGACGACTGACACGTGGCAGTTTTCTGGTCAAATGATTGGGTGCCACGTGGCCCAATCGTGGGCTGCCATGTGGCACCCTGGTATTTGTCTATTTGGTTTTGGTTTCAAAAGTTTTTGGAGTTGACCGGATCCGAACCGGTGACCTCCCCCTATGCCAAAACTTTCGCAAATTCCGACTTGCCAACGCGCCATTGTATTGGTTCTTGATATATGTACCAATTCGCATGTATTTAAGTTCATATATGTGTGTATGTGGCGGGAGGTCGGGTCGGGGCTTGGCCCCGGCCTGTGGACATTTGCATTGGCATATGACCATAGCGCATATAGGTATGCGCACACCGTTGGCGTGGGTTATGTTGTATTTTAAAAGCCACGGTTATATTGTTAACCATGTGACCTCGACTAGGAGCGCGCGGGGCCCGGTTTCAAACGGGTTTTGTAACGGTTAACACTTTTTTCCAAAGCCCGAGGTCGTATGACCCCATGTGCCCAGGTGCTAGGCGGTTAAGGGCTGGAGGCGCCCTAATCATCCTACAGTTTGGACCGGTTTTTGGTTATGCGCGGGGCTAGGTTTTAACGTGCATTTTGGAGCATGTTCTTAGTTCATGCACACAGAGGTGCGTTCTGTAGAACCAGTTCAGAAAGCTTGAAGGAGGAAAATGGAGGAGGCCTAACTTCTTCATATTTTGGCCGATTAAGGTGTTGTAAAAGCCCAGCTAGGGGTTTTTGGATGTCATGGATCCATTGGTGTTGTTTTCAAGTCCATTTAAGGACTTCTTATGCAAGTTTTTCACCATTGAAGTTTCAGCAAGCTCCAGGGAGCTTGAAGCTCTCATTGATCGAGGACATGGTTTGGTGAGCCTATGTTTGTTTTCTGTGATTGAATAATCATTTTTGGCTAATTGATATGCTCTGAACACATTGGGATAGGTTTCAGAGGATTTTGAGGACTTTTACAGGTGTTGTTTCCAAAGAGAAGCTCAGGGAAGCTTATGGCCACATGTAGAAGAGGTCATGCCCGAATGAGCCATGATCCGTTTTCAGAGTTCTATTAGTCATTTTTGGGGTTTTTATGTGTTCTGATCTCAATGGTACAGTATATTTTTGCATTGGAGTTGAGAAACATAATTTAAAAGAACTTTTGACTAATTAATCCCAGAGAGCCAAGTCCATTGATGGAGGCTCAAGGAGATGTAGCCCGGAGGGGGGTGAACTCCTTTATCATGTTGTTCTTGTTGTGCGTTTGATGGTTTATTTGTTGCAAGTTGTGTTACTATGTATTTATTTCAAGTACATATTTAACCATCTAAAAGAACATTTCCTCACACATAATCATTTACAGGAAGATACATGAACTTAACACATAAGTTTATCTTGCATATTTATACACATGAAGCAAGGTCCTGTAAAGTTTATTTTAATGAAGTAGAGGGTTCTTGCATAGCATAACAAGTCAGCCTTCTATTTTCAGATCAGGTTCTATGTGTGGTAAGCTTACAAGGTTCTCTGTCAGGGGAGCGCTCGAAGGGTACACACATGTGGTCGTAGGTTCACAAAAGGGATGCCAGAACACATGCCAGTCCCAGAAACAAGGGAGGGTATGTTAGCTATAGTTGAGAAATATTTTAAGGATGTCATAACAGGTATCCCAGAGTCATGGGGGGAGATGTCAAAATTGGGGGGGTGGAGGAAGGAAAAGGACAGAAGGATCCACATGATCATACTGAAAAAAGGTCAAACAAGGAAAAAGAGAGAAAGTGTCTACAAAAGGAATTTCTTATGAAAGCAAGTGAAAACCCTAGATACGAGCTCACATTGGCGAGCATCAGGAACTACATCCAATGGATCAAGTAACATGCACTCATAAGAAAATTAATGGGAATATGGCCCTTAGAAAAGGCCTTACATACCTAGATAAAGTCTTGCTGTAAGGTGAAGGGTCAAATTGACCTGCAACTAGGATATAAAGGTTTTTTTACAATCATATTCTCGGAGACAGGGGATAGGGACAAAGTCTTTGAAGAGGGGCCATATTTCTTCAACTCAACCGACCTACACATGATATATTGGATAGATATATTTTTTCCAAAGAAAGATTATTTCATTGCAGCACTAGTGTGGATCAAATTGTACTCCCTAACATGAGATATTTGGGACCCCGAAACCCTGGAGGGAATCAGGAACACACTGGGATCCTTCATCAAAGTATTGGAAGTCACCAAATCTTCCAGGTAAATCTCTTATGAGAGAATTCTTGTATACATGAATGTAGTAGGATAACTACTAGATTTAATCATAGTGTCATACCAAGACAATGATTGGACTCAACCATTGGACTATTTGCATATCCCATTTAGATGCAGAAAGTGACATGTTCATGGACACCTTTTTAGGGACTTTCCCCAAAATGATAGAAACTCATCAAACAAAACTAACTAGGAGATTTTCTCAAAAATCCAAGAAAAATAAAGGTATTCAGAAGGGAAACTAAGAAACTATGGATGAATCTAGAACATAACAATGCTAACATATTCCAATCCTTGGAGGTAGAAACTAGTGAACCAAGGGAGGTTGATAAATTAAAGGATTAGAAGTAAGACATAAATAAGATGGATGCAACAAGGGAGGAAATACCAAAAAGAAGAAATACCTCCTCGGATATGGGGAAAGAGAATCTTGTAGAAGGGAAAGTAGAGATGAAAGATACACAGGACTTGGAATTTGAGTCAGAGGAGGAAGTTGAAGTCAAAATGGAACAAGACATGGATCTAGAGGAAGTGGAGGTGGATATGATAGATTTGAGATTATCACATGGATAACAAACAGTAAATAGCATGCCTATCCACCAACTATGTAAGCTGTAAAGGGATATGTTAAAAGCAAACGGGGTGGGAGCCACCCAAGAGTCCCTATCATCCACCACTAGCAACCTAGGCATCAAAACCAACCCCCTTAAACCTTTGAAAAGAGTCTAAGAGAGGAAAGGAAGAGAGGTATAAATCCTCACAAACATAAAATATAGGAAACATGGGCTCTCTTGGTAGATTCAATCCAAGCGGTTGGCCTTCCGGATAATTATTTCCCCTCCCAACCAAAATGTTAAATATAAAGATTATATCTTGGAATGTGAGAGGAATTATTTGTTGGGTTGTTATATTCTTTGCAGTGAAAGTCGAGGTGGATCAAATGAAATTCAAATTCAAAGGTCAAGGTGGTTCGACCAGGTAAATATGAAGTCGAGGTGGATCGACAACAAGTTGAAGGTCAAGGCTAGTCGACCAGGTAAAGTCGAAGTCGAAGGTCGAGGTGGTTCGACATGGTAAAGACATTGACAACAAGTCAAAGAGGTCAACCGACAAGAGGTTGACAGACATGAATGTGGAAACCGACTGAATATCGAATGAAGGCCAACGGGTAGTCGACGGATAATATGACTTGGTAGTCGACTGTAAAAAAATCTTGAGATTCACGATATTTGTAGCCAATGATCTGCATGGATCTGTAACCGTTTTTGGGTGCCATTTCTTTAAGGTTTTTCCTACTGTAAAGCCTATAAAGAGGAATTGTATAAGGTTGTAAAGGTTAATGTTGAATCAATAATCTTTAATCTTTAGATGATGAATATTTGATCACCAAGAGACTGTAATTTAGAGGTTGTTGGTCATGTATATGTAAGCCGAATTGGCTACAGGGTTGTTCTTGCTCAAGAAAGAGGGTATGATGTCGATTGTGTATTAGGTGTGGACCGAGGTTAGACATGTAAACTTTTATTCTTAATGAATAAGACAACAAGGATCAGAATGCTCAAGGAATGTTGGTTTTCTCGGTTTGGGTTTCCAAGGTAAAATCTTTGTGTACTGTGTCATTTACTTTATTAATTAAATATTTATTCCTCTCTTCTACTAGCTTTAGCATGGAAGTGTGTATCATTTCCTAACATGTGGTATCAGAGCTTGGATTAACAATCTTGGATCTGAGCTAAAACCTAGGTACAGTAAGATTCGTAAGTATGAAATCTTTAAATATTGTGCTAAAGATTGTGTAAAAGAATGGCGAGCAGTTCAAGAATAGAGATCGAAAAATTCAATGGCCAAAATTTTGAGCTTTGGAAGATTAAAATTGAAGATATCCTTATAGATCGAGAATAATGGAAAAGTGTATGTCCATGTACCATGCCAACAGGTATGTCAACGGAAGAATGGGAGAAAATCGAGAGAAGATAAAGGAGTACGATTTAACTTTCTCTTGTAGATTTGGTGTTGTTGAATGTCTCAGGTGAATATTCAACCAAGAAATTGTGGGACAAGTTGGGAAGCTTGTACTAGTTGAAATCCCTGGTAAATGATTTTTTTCTCAAAAAGAAACTGTATCTTCTAAGAATGAGTGATGGTATTTCGACGACTGAGAATTTAAATGTGTTTAATACCATTATAAGCCAGTAATCTTATGTGGATATTAAAATCACTAAGAAGGAGAAATGTATAATCCTATTATGTTCTTTTCCAGACTCCTCAGATAGCTTAGTTGTGGCTATAGGGAGTAATACAACCAAATTATCACTAGAATACATGATTTCATCTCTCCTATTAGACAAAATGAGATGGAATAACACGGAAGGATCGACCAAAGATGATTTAGTGGTGAGGGGTCAAACGGTTGACATAGATAAAGGAAAATCCTCCAGTAGAAAGTCTAAGTTGAAGGGTAGATCTAAATCTTCGGTTTGGTCGACAAGAAGATGCTGGAAATGTGGTAAAGTTGGGCATTACAAAAAGGACTACAAGTCAAAGGTGATGGAAGTCAGTATAGGATCCGACGAGAAGCAGTCGACTAAGAGAAAGATGAATCCAAATAAGGGAGGTAATGTGTACATGGCGTCAACCAATACACAATCGGATCAAGATGTTTGGTTGATCGACTCAGGAGCATTCTATCATATGAAACCACATAGAGAATGGTTCTGCGAGTATGAACGATATGATGGAGGTGATTTGTTCTTGGGGGATGAATCGACAACCAAAATTGTCAGACGAGGAAGCGTCTGACTGATACTGTAGGATGGGAGGAAAAGAACCCTTCCAAGGGGGATACACATTTCAGGTTTGGAAAGAAAATTGATACATGTCAGTAATATGAGTGATGCTGGCATGCACACTCTATTTCATAAGGAATCATGGAAGATGGTCAGAGGTGTGATGGTCTTAATGAAAGGAATTCAGATTGGAACCCTATACAAGTTTCTAGGGGGTGTCAACTCGACTGGATGCAACAACATCGATGTTCCTAAAGTCAACTCGACTCGAATCAAGATGAGTTGATTCAAACCGACTCGACAATTCATCATAAATTTGACCCAGCCATGCTATGGCATGAGAGGATGGGACACATTGGAGAAAAAGGACTTCGAGCTATGCACAATAAAGTTATGGTTGAAGAATTTCCTGAGTGTAATTTAGAAGTTGACTTTCATGAAAATTGTATATATGGAAAACAAAGTTGGGTGAGATTCCCATCTGGAGTGACAAGGGGAAATGGGATTCTAGATTTGATTCATAGTGATGTGTTTGGCCATGTTATAGTTCCTTCGCTTGGTGGATCCTTGTATTATGTCTCCTTCATAGATTATTTTTTCGGGAAGACATGGATATATTTCCCAAGGAATAAATTAGAGGTTTTCGAGAAATTCAAAGAGTTTAAATATCTTGTAGAAAACCAGACAGATAAGAATATTAAGGTGTTGAGAACTGACAACAGGGTGAATTCTATGGAAAACAATTTTATCAGTTATGTAAGCAGTGTGGCATAGCACACCAAAATACCACACCATATACCTCACAACAAAATGGAGTTGCTGAGAGAATGAAAAGAACGTTGATGGAAAAGGAAAGGAGCATGCTCAGTGGTGTTGGACTCGGACAAGAATTCTGGGTGGAGGTAGTCGACAATGCAAAATATCTATTGAATAGGTTTGCTTCGTTGGAAATAGTCGACATGACTCTAAATGAGGTATGGTCATGTAAGAAGCCTTCAGTTTCACATCTCAAAGTATTTGGCTGTGATGCATTTGTGCATGTTCCCAAGGAAAAGAGGAGAAAGCTGGACAAGAAGGAAATCAAATGTATTTTCATTGGATACAAAGAAGGAATGAAAGGATATAAACCCTGGGATCATGTGTCAAGGAAAATAGTGTATAGTCAAGATGTGGTCTTCAGAGAAATTGGAAGTAAGACCAAGCTTGAAGAAATTGTTCATACTGAGAATAATCCTGAGACGGTGTGGTTTGAACTGAGGAACGAAGAAGATGATTCAGATGAGTTGATTGAATCAGAAGAAGGGGTGGAACAACCAACCCCGGTGGTAAGGAGGTCAGAAAGAGTAAGAAAGACAGTCTAAAGGTATAGTCTTCTCGACTTCCATTCCGCATTCATTTTAACTTCCACCGACGATTAGACCAAGTCGGTTGAATGGTAGTCGACTCAGTAGAGGGAAAACTTTGGAAGGACACTATGGTCGAAGAGAAGGAATCCTTACACAAGAATGAGACATGGGAATTATTCAAGTTTCCTAGTGGAATAAATCATGTGAGTAGAAAATGGGTATTCAAGAAGAATATGAATGAAGTAGGTCAAGTCGATAAATTCAAAGCTCAATTGGTAGCGAAAGGATATTCCCAAGTCAAAGGAGTCGACTTTGGTGATATTTTTTCCCCTGTTGCAAAATTAACTTCCACTAGAGTACTAATGTCTCTGGTTGCGTCATTTGATCTGGAAATAGAACAGATGGATGTGAAGACAATGTTACTACATGGGAACCTGGAAGAGGAAATATACATGAAACAACATGAAGGATTTGTAGTAAAGGGAAAGAAAGATTTGGTATGTAAATTGAAAATATCCATTTAGGGTCTAAAGAAATCACCAAGGATGTGGTACTAAAATTTTGACACATACAACCTTAATTTGGGATTTGTGAGAAGCAAAGTTGATCACTACATATATTCCAAAGAACAATGTGGGCGTTTCATATATGTAGCTTTGTATGTCGATGACATGTTGTTGATTAGAAATATCATGGACACAATAAAGGATGTGAAGAAGCATTTATCCTCCAAGTTAGACACAAAGTATATCAATACATGTAACTTCATTCTGAGAACAGATATTAAGAGAGATCGAGTAGCTAGAAATCTCTGGTTGAACCAGACGAAGTATATTGAAATAATTTTGAAACGTTTCAACATGCATGATTGCAAACCAGTGAAGGTGTCAATTATCGTGGGAGAAAGACTAATTGTTGAATAGTGTCCAAAGACACTGGAAGGAGTGTAGTACATGGCATGTGTTCCCTATGCAAGTGTTTTTTGTAGTCTAATGTAGGTGATGGTCTGCACTCGACTAGACATTGCCCATGCAGTGGGAGTGTTGAGAAGATACATGTTGACACATGGGAAGGAGCACTAGACAATTGTCAAGAGAGTATTCAAGTATTTGTGTGGCACAAAATATTATGCTATATGCTACCAAGGAAAACCTAAAGGTGTCTGTGAATTAAATGTACATGGCTTTGTCAATTCCGAATGGGCTGGAGATATGAATTGACAGAGGTCAACCAGTGGATATGTGTTCAAAATGTTCAGTGGAACAATGAGCTAGATGAGTAAGTGACGGGTTTTCATAGCCTTGTCAATAACAAAAGTTGAATACATGACATCCACTCATGGAAGAAAAGAAGCAATATGGTTGCAAAGGTTGTGTTCATGAATCGGGTTTGAGTAGAGAGCTATCAAGATAAGTTGTGAAAATCAAAGCGCAATATTTCTGGAAAAGAACCCAACTTATCATTCGAAGACTGAGCACATTGATGTACAATACCATTTCATGAGAGACACGGTGGAAAGAAACAAGGTGTTGTTGGAGAAAGTAGACATGTTGTAAAACATAACAGACTTGCTGACCAAGTCTGTGAGTGTTGTGAATTTATCTTGGTGTAGAGAGGCAATGGGAATTGCTACCCTGGGTCTGTGAACGAAAGTTCAAAGGTCTCTCGGTTTCAACAAAGAAGACAACAAGTGGGAGAATGTTGGGTTTTTATATTTTTTGTAGTGAAATTCGAGGTGGATCGAATGACAGTTTAATTCAAAGGTTGAGGTGGTTCGACCAGGTAAAGACAAAGTCGAGGTGGATTGATAGCAAGTCAAAGGTTGAGGTTATTTGACCAGGTAAATTCGAATTCGAAGGTCAAGGTGGTTCGACATGGTAAATAAATCAACAACAAGTCAAACAGGTCAACTGAAAAGAGGTCGATAGAAGGGTGTGTGGCAACCGACTGAAGACCGAATGAATTTTGACTGGTAGTCGATGGGTAATATGACTTGGTAGTCGACTGTAACAGAATCTTGAGATTCATGAGATTTGTAGCCAATGATATGCATGGATATGTAACCATTTTTGGGTGCCATTTATTTAGGGTTTTTCCTACTGTAAAGCATATAAAGAGGCGTGTTGTAAGGATGTAAAGGTTATTGTTGAATCAATAATCTTGAATCTTTAGATGATTGGATAATTGCCAAGAGTCTGTAATTTAGAGGTTGTTGTTAATGTAGATGTAAGTTGAATTGGATATAGGGTTGTTCTTGTGCAAGCAAGAGGGTATGATGTCAATTGTGTCTTAGGTGTGGACCAAGGTTAGACATGTAACCTTTTATTATGAATGAATAAGACAACAAGGAGCAGAATTCTCAAGGAATGTTGGTTTTCCCAATTTTGGTTTCCAGGGTAAAATCTATATGTAATGTGTGATTGTTGTGTCATTTACTTTCTTGATTAAATATTTATTCATCTCTTATGTTGGGTTTAGCGTGGAAGTGTGTTGCATTTCCTAACATTATTGCACCATATAAACATAGCATGTTATGAAAGTGGATTATCCTGGAGAAAGGAGATTTAGTTATGTTATAATAAACAAAATGTGACATGGGAACAATGAGAAGGATAATCCATAAAGTTTGGAAAGGATGTGAAGTAGAAGGGATTGTCGTGGAAGGGGCCTTGGGAGGACTATCCATCCTATGGGATCTAGAGTCTCTAGAATTTGAGGCTCACTCAACGTGCCAATGAATCCTCATGGTGAAATTCAAAGCAATAGGATTGGTGAGCAAGGGTATGTCTCAAATGCATACGACCCCCAAGCTCTGGGTCAAAAGAGGGATTTCTTAGAGGAGTTAAATATTGGATGGTATAGTGGTGTCTCATGATACCATCCACTCCCTCAATACTATGAGGAAAGAATGGATGATGATGAAATTAGACATGTCCAAATCCTACGATCATATGAACTGGGACTTTCTCAGAAAGATACTGACAACTTTTGGCTTCAAGGAGGATTGGGTTGAGAGGATATTAAAATTGGTCTCCTTGGCCTTTTTTCTCCATCTTGGTGAATGGAATACCTTCCAAAACTTTCAACCCCTCTCACGGCCTTAGACAAGGTTGAAGTATGACCCAGGCTAAAATTGTTGGATCAATTCAGGGTATATTCCTACTCTCACTAGATGAGGCTCTCTCACATATATAGTTCATATATGGCACCTTCTTGATAGACCAACTGAATACAAGAAAATCCCTAGCCTTTAAAAAGGTTCTAAACTTATTCCATAAGGCTTGCTGGACCCTAATAAACTTGGAAAAATCTGAATGTGTTTTCTTCAACACTCCCCAACCAATATAGAGAAACATTTCCACCCTCCAAGGATTTCATCAGGTGTTCCTTCCCTCCAAATACCTAGGTTCCCATATCCTATACAAAGCTCTACGCAATGCATCATGGGATGATATCCTAGCCAAAACATAAGCCAAATTATCCAATTAGACTCACTACTTTATGTCTCTTCC
>SNQJ01S0296509.1:0-10533 GCA_010110895.2 Picea sitchensis | reverse complement strand
CTGTAATCTCAGCCTAGCCTAGGATTCCTTGCCTTGGGGTGGAGCTCGGTCCCAGCTCGGAGGTGACCCACTGTTGAGCTGATGAATAGTGTGGTCTAAGGCTGGGAGGTTCGTGGAAGGCCTGCACTCGGTTGGTGATTTCTATAGCTGTTGAAAGATAAGTATTTGAATTATGCTTATGTATCATGTTTTCGCTGTGTAAATGAATTATTGTGGAATGCTATGGAATGTGTGCTTATAGCAGTAACGAGATATGTTTCACTCTGTAATTTACGTGTGTTTAATGATTAAATGCATGTGCTTATAATGTCTGTACAAATTATGTAAATTCCATGTATAGAATGTTAACTGAGAGGTTTGTAAACCTCGGTAGTGAAAAGGTACACTACAAATTGGTATCAGAGCAATTGGCATGCTACAAATTGGTATCAGAGCAATTGGCACGCTACAAATTGGTATCAGAGCAATTGGCACGCTACACAGCAAATGCCAGGTGTGTTTTTTTGCAACCAGATAGTTCCAACCACTTTCCTCCACCGCCCTACTACACCACCGCCCTTATCATTCCTCTTAGATCTACAAGCCTATAAGGAGTATGGCCCATTGCATTTGATTTGTTTTATGATTTTCTTGGTTGTTGTTTGTAATAGTAGGTTCTCTTTTGTGTCGAAACATTCAGGCTCCTGAACATTTCTGAGTATTTTCTTGTGTGTTAATTTTGTGAATGATAGCAATGGCCTCCATGAAGGCAAAGGCTCCCAAGGAAAATAATCCCAAGGATCCCAAAGGATCCAAGCCTACCCTTGCTCATCCTCCATACTTTCAGGTATAGCTGGTTAAATGCTTTAATTTAGTGTTACATTTCTTTGCTTTTAGTTTGTGCATCTATTAGAGCGTGGCCTTTTATGGAATATCTTGTTATATAACTTGTTGATTATGGATTTTCCAGATGATCAAAGAGGTGATCACCGCCTTGAAGGAGAAGGGATATTCAAGTCCCATGGCCATCACTAAATACATGGAGGAGAAGTACAATGTGGTTCTTCCCCCTAACTATAAGAAGATTCTCATCATGTAGATCAAGAAGCTCGTTTTGTTCGGCAAGTTTACTAAGGTGAAGGCTTCTTTCAAGATGGAAGAGGCAGTCAAGAAGGTCCCTATAAAGAAGCCTATGAATCCTTAAGAGTGCATGTCTAGAGCACACAATGGTGATCAGGGAAATCAAACGTGAAGATGTGGAAAGAACGAGATCTATGAGACAATTTTTAAACGACAGAAGAAGAAGAAAAATATCATACCTAATGACAAGCCTAATAATCCTATTAATGACGGTGCACATGAGGTACTATGATTGAGATTTATGCATAAATCGTCTGCTGTGATGATAATATCTCCTGGTCTATGTATTGTTGTTATTAATAGTATGCTTTTGTGGGATTCAAATATGGTGATGACCTGGTCACTGTAATATCTGTTTATTTGAATGTATGGTGTCTGTACCTAGCTCCCGATGGTTATTTCAGTGTCAGCCAAATTTGGATGATTAACAAGGCTCAAGATGGACCTACAGTTAATACGCAGACCATAGAGGTTGGATGGATGGTAAGTCGATAATATTTACTTTACACCTCTCGTACATCTTTTTTTATCATTAAATTTTCATTTTTAAAAGTCTTTAAATTTTTCTTTATGAACACACATTTGCTTAATGTTTCTTAAGATTTTAAGATTTCTGTATGGGTGGAGTGTGAGTGTTTTTATGACGGATATGATAAAGTGTTCACTTGTTGGATGTTTCAAAACTGCTTACAATTTATATTCAGAAAGACAAAACTTACACAATGGAACACCATATTCAAGTTCATGGAGTATGAAGAATAGAACAGTTCCTCATTCAGGCGACAAAGACTAATGTTTAAGGAAACAAACACTAAATTAAATACTATTGACTAATAATCCATTCTTAAATGACTATTGCAGGTGTTTCTAGGAAGATATGGTGATAGTCAACCAAGGTTCTTTGTTTATTGGACAATTATTACATAGTTTGAAGTTTGGTTGATCTATTAGAAAAGCCTTCATGATGTAGATTGATGATAACTAAGTGTTGATGTAGAAAAACAACTACAACAACAGTTGTTATGACCTATATTGTGCAGGATTTGTGTTGGTTCCAGGCCACAACTCTCTCGGTGGACATGTGCAACAAGTATCAGCGTATGGATGGACTTAGTATGAAACTCTCGTAACTCTTGAGAACCTCATAAGAAATGTCTATTCTTATGTATTGATTTGATGGAAAATTTTCCAAGAAGCTGATTTGATGGTAAATGTTATTGGATGTACAGGAAGTGACAAAAAATGTAGGCATGGTATGGACTTTTGTAGTCCAAAACCATCTTATAGGCTATTGGTTGGTCTCATTGTTCAGTATTCTTGGTAAAGGTGCTACTGTGGTGGATATTGGAGGTACAGTTGGTTATTCCACAACACCCACAGGTACGTGGTTGACTAAGACAAATATGGGTAGCGGTCACTTTCCTCAAAGAAGCTTCGGTCATGCCGCATATACTTGCATTAAAGATATGACTACCTGTTCTAGGGATGACATTCATATCCCCGTGGATAAAAAATATTACTAAAAATAATAAATCCATTTAAAAATGTGAGTAGTCAATAATTATTTTTAAAATATCATTTTTTTAAATTTATCCTTAAAAAGGGATTATTATATTATCAACAAATTATGAGAAGAGAAGAATAATAAATATTTTCATGTTTGGGTATAAAAACTTATAAAGGTACTCGTTGATTTTCTCCTTTGGTTCGCAAGTAAACCTTGTAAACAGTCAAAAACTCAGGGCCAAAACAAAAGGGTGTTGGCTAACGTTCTACTTTTTGGGTTTTTTGGCCGAAATCTGATGATGTAAATTTGGACAAAATCACTATTTTATGTTCTTTAAATTGCATTTCTGAATGCATAAATGGATTTAGCGTGCTAAAAAACCCCCGGGGCACTCAGATTGTACAAACTTAGCCACTGATCAAATATGCAGATCCAACCATTCATCACTAGATTTCCTGCAAAATCAAATGGAAAAAGTTACTCAAAACAACCAAAAGGTAGAACGTTTAGACTACTGCAACACAAAAGAATATTTTGAGACCCTCAATTACTTGAGCATCAAACTTGTTCCTGTTGAGTCGAAGTTGTTCAAAGCAAGTATGAATTTCTAGCAAATCAATTCATCTGGTTTCTATGAAAAGCAAAGTTTGACTTGGAAGTCCTCTATAAGTTGGCCAAGTTTTGTCACAAGACTTAAAAACCTTAGTTCTCTTCCTAAAAGAAAGAAGTATAATTTTTCCCAAGATCTAGCAATACTCTAATACATGTGAGAATCTAAATTGACGCTAAAATAGACAACTCTAATGTTTACACGTTTACAATTTTCACAATAATGTAACCATATTTAGTTTTTGAACTCGTTGCATATTTAAAATATAATGTAAGGAATATCTAGGTCTTTCCTTTTTTGAGAAGATATATATAATTTATCTTACAAATAATTAATGTAAAATTAGTTCTAGCTAACATCAATGACATGGTTTTGTATTTATTAGTGATTAATAATGATAATAAAAGTTGTCATCTATTTGATTGCATTTTCATATCAAATTGTAATTAGATGATATCTAAATTTTTTGTTTTTACAATATACTTGTAAAACTTTATACACTATTCATTGAACTCTATATTATCTTTGTTTCAATGATTGCTCTCTCACTAAATACTATGATGGTCATAAAAACATATGTTAGCTTTTTTTTAGTGTTCCCTTTCCCTCACTTTGGGGGTATGCTAGTTTTAATTAAGTCTTATCAATTACCAGTTACTAAAATCATTATGTGGGCGTAAAATATTTCCTCATATCTTTTCAATAAAGATTTCATCTTTCAGAGTTTAGCTTTAGCTACAAATAAATTAGTCATTGGAAGTTTCTATGAGTATATTTGTGTCACTTTTATTTAGATATTATAATATTTTTGTTAATAATTAGGTCGATTCTCTAACTTAAATTTTTTGTATTATTTATATGTGGTTATTTATCAATTTTTTTTTTTTTAATTGTAAAAGACTTCTATTCTATTTTATGAGGGTTAGAAATATGTTTTATTGATTAGATTTTTTATTGCATTTTTTAATATCTAGTCAAAAAGAAATAACTTTTTCTTATTTAAATATATTATATTATAAGAGATTAATGTACATTATCAAGATTCGATTTACAAATTGAGGTTTTCATAATTTCAAATATTTAATTAGTTGTTGAGAGTTTGTAGTGAAGCATATGGTAATGAATGTTTTATTGTAAAATAACTATTTCCTCTAGGGAGATGCCTGAACATATCCCATTTCTTCACTTTGACGAAATCCTTTAAAGATAATTACCAAGACTTACAAGATTATGCTCAAAACATAATGTTCTAAAGCCACGAACTTCTCCATTTAAGAGATTATTTATAGGTGTGTCTCTATGATGAACTAATTTTTCCATGCTTGACCATAACATTGATATGATATTTAAAATGCAAGTGACCAAAGATGATCACCTCAAGTCAAGGTGGATTTATTATGTAAATATGGGGCATGTGTCATTTATCAATCACCTCTAGTAGATCTGACCATCTCATCATCACCCTTTTAACACCAGCATAAATATGTTTCTTGAAACAATTTGTGGCTAGATGGAATAAAAACTATGAAAATACACATTGAGAAATTATATGTTTTCCTCCAATCTTAAGCATTACAAGATATTGAACTAGATCTATGTGAGTTATTTAATAAAAATTGAACTAGATCTATGTGAGCTATTTAATAAAGATTTAGTTTTTTTAAATCCTAGTAATGATACCTTAAACGCGATTTCACCCATAACTACATCATAACTACATTAGAGATGACACACGCATGTATAGTAGTTTGATTCTAAAAAGCTCAATGAATTTGCATCGAAACGCCCCTAGATATTAAACCTAAAATTGGTTTAACCTTCACTTGTATTCACTAACAAAAAACATATATCACATAACATAATTGCAAGGTCAATCTAGTAACTTCAACTTATTTACTCATAATTACAACGTCAATTAAACAAAATGTCTAATCAGATAACCAATCCATCACATCATTCACACTAAAATTTACATGGGAAAAACTCAATTAACAAAAGGAAAACCCACAATAGAACTATTGACTACTTATCATATTCATTGGAAAACCGATTACACCATGGAATTCTATCCATTGAGCTTACGATCTCCTATGCATGTTTCGTAAAATATTTTCATGTTAGGTTGAGGATCATACAATAATTGTTGAGGTGATTATGTAAGAGGAGAGAATGTGGTGCAACGTTTGTGGGACAAGCACCCATTTCCCATTGCATCTATCCTAGTAAGGGTTAATAAAGTCAACTTTGATCATAATTTGAGGGATTAGTTGATGTAGCCAACCTTGATCCCCTCCCTTTATGTTTAATTTAATATTCCCTTTATGTTTAATTTAATATTTTTTTTAGGGGATTTTCTATACCCAAGACACAGGTTGTTGTATGATTAATGTCATCAACATACACCCAAGAATTATTGAGGCTTGAGGTGAACTTCAGTCTTTTTCAAAATGGGTTTTTGGGAGATTTCACAATCTCAATTTTTATAAAATCTAGAATAACTTCTCAAAAGTTATTATTTCAAGAATGCAAAAATTATCGTAAATTGAAAAATTAGAATAAGGACTTCTCAAAAGTTATTATTTCAAGAATGTAAAAATTATCGTAAATTGAAGAATACTAATCTAAATTAATCCAAGCCTTGTATATCGAAACCACTTCATCCTTGCACTCCATTGCTCACATTTTCCATAGAACAATTATTCTATGTAGGTATTTCAAAGAGGGTTGCTTTCAATTTAAAAGGAAGCTCAATAGAATTGTGGATAGATTGACAAATGAGAGAGAACAAGCACTATATTGTGGAATACATGTTTCTTTTGATGGACATGAGAGTTCGACATCAATCCTTACCTTGTGACATCGACATAATGTGAAATTTTTGGTTGGGTAGTTTGTTTCCTTAAGTGAATGCATAAATTAATCTATCTCAAAATCTCCCCTCAAAATTTGTATTGAATATCCTTGGTACCAATGACCTAAAAGTTGCACGGTTG
This sequence comes from Picea sitchensis, assembly GCA_010110895.2. NCBI lineage: Eukaryota > Viridiplantae > Streptophyta > Pinopsida > Pinales > Pinaceae > Picea > Picea sitchensis. The sequence goes on along the minus strand of SNQJ01S0296509.1, from coordinate 4,304 downwards.
AATGGGTCTATACATACACCCCATGTAAGTGGACACCTTACTCAGTGGTTGATGTCACCATGTATAGTCAGAAGCATTTGGTCATGCAAGAAAATCCCCCAAAGGTGTAGTCTACTTGAAGTCCCACATTGCATGACAAATCTTATGTTCATACCCCAATTGATTCCACATATAATTTCTCTAAATTTCATTGGATTTCTATATTTTCCCTCAACTACTACCATGGAAATTTGTGCTTGTTTCCCAACCTCCCTTGGAAATGTGTATGTTTCCCACTAATGTGTGCCCAACTACATGACTGAGATGGCTTCTCTCTTGACCCACTTAGCAGCAATGAATGAAAAAGTAGAAGCTTAGAAGAAATTAATGGATGCTATCTTTGTAGAAGATCCTTCCATTGATTATTGACATGTATTTTTTTAAATCTCACCCAGTTATGAACTTTTTGGTATCATCATTGTCAATCCATGCACTATACTTGGATTGTAAAGTTTAGCCACAACCATTTTTTATTCTTAATATAAATAGTCCTTATGTTTAAAAAAAGAAGATAAAGTTCTTACAAACAATCAAAATTTAACCTAATACCAAAATTTAAGTTATGTGTTTATTTACATCATTCAAATTAATTGAAATTATAATAATTATAAACAAAATTAAATAATTGAACATTATAAGTATTGTAAAACAATTTCAAAATAATGAGATCATATAAAAAAAAATGTGATTATAGATAATTAAGAAGTAATTAATCAAACTAATTGAAATTATTACAATGATTGATGCATTAATACAATGCAAATTTAAATGAATACTTCGTCAAACATGGTAAATCCAAATTTTATGGTTGTGTCCACATTTTGTGAAATAGTTCCTTTTAAGATGATTTAAGAAAAAGGACTTTGGATAAAATTGTATTGGATACTGAACCATGGTTAGATGTAGCTATTAGGCTATGAACATATTGTTGGAAATTATATTGTCATTGATGTCAAATGTAGATAGTCTTGGATGTCATTGATGTCACAGGTAGGGGGTGACTGACCATTATCAATGATGAAGGTGGGAAGACTGTGATGCCAGGTCCAAGGATCGAACCAAAACCATACACGACTATGAGGAAGATAGAGGAAGCTTCGTACTGCCAATCAAACCAGACAGAGCAAGTCGAGAAGGTCCTTGCACATCTATATCTCTCTATGTGCTAATTAAATTTCGATGAGATCTCAACTAGGGTGTTCAATGACCAGGTTGCAGAGGTTCAAAGGAAGTTGCGTTGATTAAATTATGGCGAAGGCTCTATGAGAAGAGAAAGCATGAGTCGTTGATCGTTGATCATTCAACAAGATCCGTCATCCATATGTGAAGATAATGAAGCAAAGGCAAAAGACAATATCCCACATGCATAAGGGAAATTGACTTTGACAGGTTTATAATGAACAAGTGAAAGCTCTTTGCTTGAATGTAAACGAAAGAGCCATGGAATCATGCGAAAGGAATTAACTTTTAGTCCTAGAATTTCCATTAATAATGGATGGTTGAGATTAAATCTTAAGATCCAGATCTAACTATATCCACAACTAGAAGTAGTCCTGAATTCAGAGTCTGAAACTTTGGTAAAATACTTTCAGAGTCATAATTATTGGAGAAGGAACGTTGAGAGAGTAATTTGTGCTCCAATATAAAGGTACTGAAGAATATTTTGTTTATGGTCTTGATTTGTGTGTCAAAAGGTATGCCCGGAGTCTTCATTATTATGTAATAATGGACGGATGGGATTAGATCTTGGATAGAAGTCTATCCAGATCAATGACCAACATTAATCTTCATTCAGAGTCTGAAACAATGGTAAAAGACTTTCGGAGTTAGATATTCGAAGTCGAAAGGATACTCTGACAAAGAGAAGTCTGACCAACGGATGAGATCTATTTAGAGGGAAAGAAATTACGACTCCTAGAAGGACAGATAAGCAGCAAGGACAATGTCATGTGTCTAATGCCAAGTCAGCATAGTGATAGGGAAAAGAAAGAGGAAGGGATGATGTCATAGGCTTAGAGGTGCCATGTCATCCATTACACGTGGAAGGAGTCCACATGGACGATACATCAGTGCCATGTCAGCACCACATCAAATACATGTGTCATACTTTGTACAGTGCCACAAAAATAGACAAGTGTAACTTAGTGATTGGACGACATGTCATAAGCAGATTTGGCCACATATAAAGGTGGAAAAAAATCTGACAATGAAGGAAAATTTGAATTAACTTGAACCATTGATCTATCAGAGCCATAGCGAAGGGATCTGGACCATCCATCGAAGTGATATGGTCGGAGTGAAACAATTCACCCTTTTATTTACACTCTGAAACAAAGTTATCGAAGAATATTCCCTTCCTTGGGAAAAGTGTTATCTCAAGAAAAATGAGCAATCTGGATCGTTGGTTAGCATGCAAGTAAGATGCGGTTATAACCATAGATGTTGAATGATCAACGGTGGATGTTTGAAGGAATATTGACACCAACAAATGGTGGAGATGAATCCTTCGATCAAATCAACGACAAAGAATAGAGGAAGGGACTTTGATAGGCCCTATGGTCCCAATATGAAAGAGGCTAGAACGATGGATGAGATCAAATCTGATCTAGATCCAACAGTGGCTGAGTGATGAGGTCCAACGAGTTCGATAGCTTGTTATGGATGTTAGATTTGACTATTACGATCTAATCAAGAAATGATCGAATGATTGTTGTGTGTCGAGATGGTGTTGAGTGTTTCGACAACCTAGTTGTCCCAATATGAAAGAATAAATTGATGTTTGTGATCAAATGAAGGAAAGATCGGACGACTGTTATACATTCAAGTGTTGTAGAGTGTATTAGTCCCCCGATGGATGCAATTGTAAATCAATGGAAAAGATTGAATCCATGATGAGATATGGCACCTGTTGAGTGTCAAAATTGTATTGTGTGGTCTGTGAGTAGATTGCGTGAAATGAAAAGTGGTAGGGCATGTTTTTTAGGAAGAGGCAAAGGGACTCAGATCTGACTTGATGAGCACGACTTTGTATGTGGATAAATGGTTGAATACACGAGCTATATAAATAACGATCCCTTGATCGAGCTACGGAAGGGTGTGCGATGTGTGTGGTGTAAAGAAGTGAGTCTATGCAGTTCGTACAAAAGCATGGAAGTGATGAAGATGATCTGAGGTTTAATGACATAGATGATGAAGCATGTTGGAGAGGTATTATGAAGCAAACTACTAATTACAAATATGTTCAGGGTGGTAGGGTGGAGCAAGGAAAGGGATTGGTGTCTCCTACAGGTTGGTGCCTGTGAGAAATAATTTTGTGGGTTGGTGCCCATTGGATGAGTTGGTGCTCAACAAGGGGATTGGTGTCCCCTGTAGGTTGGTGCCTGCAAAGATTATTGTAGATTGGTGTCTACTGTAAGTTGCTACTTACAAACTTTAATAAATAAAGTTTTGTGGTTTTCTCCCATTTGGATTTCTAGGGTAAACCTTTGTGTATTATGTATTGTATGATTTAACTGTTCATCATTGACCACTGGTAAATAACAATTTTTGATTAAAAGGAAAGTTGTGGTAAAAAATTATCGTGTAATATTGATTCACCCCCCTCTCAGCATTCCAACACATATTACCTTCTTGTGTAGGTCTTTGTTTGAGCATGGGCATGCGGTGGCTTCTTTCCAAAGGAAAACTTACAAATGTTTTTCGGGGTAAAAAATGAAAGAATAGAAAACCTAGTTGGTGTAAGAACTAGGTGACAAATCCCTAGTGGTTGGCACCAAAGAAGGATGTATATTCACATTTAAGCATGTTGTTTTTGTAAATTTCTTTGCTACACCTTCTAAAGGATGCATTGTTGATATGGAGACATCGATGACTAATGAGTTAACTCCTCCGTGATAATTTCCCCCCATTTCCCCTTTGGGAGGGTGAAGAGGATGCATGATTCATATAATTTGTACTAGGAAGGGAGCTAGTACTTTCACCAAGCTAGATGATTTAATACAACTAATATTCTTTGAGAATTTCTTAGTCTCAAATCAATCAAGTGAATTTAAATAAGGAAGAAATTTGAAAGAAGTGTGAAAAAGATAACTTGTGAGTTCACAAGATACTAAAGTGAAAGCATTTATAAAAAAGAATACCTCTCCTTAAATGTTGTAATGCAGTAGAGCCAACATGTAACCTTTGGAATGAAAAATTTATAAATACACATTTAAACTCATAAAGAGAAAATAGTTAAAAGTGGAATATCTAACCCTAATTTGAAG
>SNQJ01S0296508.1:0-10533 GCA_010110895.2 Picea sitchensis | reverse complement strand
TATTACCAAATTGTTAGTTGAGGTAGAGAAGGATCAGAAATCCAAGATGGAGTGGTTGGCTGCTCAATTTCACCTCTATCTACGCTATTTCCACCACATGGACATTACGCAAGCTGATGGACACGGTGTGCCAGCCCACATCAGGAAGACTCACACAGTCTCCCAAAAGGAGGATAACAAGAACAGGGCGGATGATGAGAAGAAACACATCATTGTCCTGGACGAGTGAATGGTTAGATGTCTAGTTAGTTCGGCCACTAGCCCCGGGGCCTAGTGCGCATTCTATGTGTATGTTTTGTCTTTTTATGTCTATTATTGTTCTTCCTTTTCAAACTGGTTATGGTGGGACTCGCCTGGTTTCCCCTGGTGGCAGACCAGTCCCACACTTCATATATTTCAGTAAGTGCAACTCGAGAACCCATGGTCTGGTTTCCTACTAGACAGGCCAGGAGGCCCCCCTTTTTTGTATCATAACCTATTTTGCAGTATTACAACTTCTTACACTCACTTACAAAAGAAAGAGAAAGAGATAAACTACCTTTAATTGCAAATTTAAACAATTGTCAACTAGAAAACTAGATGCAGAGTTGCAACAACCAGAGTATAAGCAGCCTGAGTTGTAGTATCTTGGGTCACAACAACATGATTTACAACAATTAGAATCGCAACAAGAATGAATTTTAAATAAGAATTGTTGGAAATAAATGAAGGTGAATAAAAGATGTTGCAGCTACACTTCAACCAATTGACAAATATGGTTCTGAAATGAATTACAACAATGATGAAACAATGAAGTTGCAGCACGATTTTTTTATAGAGAAATTGTTGGAAATAAATAAGGAAGATAAATTACAACTACTTGCTTATCAATCAAAGATCACTACCCTGTGATGTCAAAAGTCAAAAGATACAACAAACAAGAGCTACTAGATGTTAATGAAGGAACTACTAAAGTTAAATAAGGAAATATAAATGCAATTATAACTACTTCTACAAACTGTAAAAGATACAAATATTACCAAGCTAAGGAGGGGGGCATGCCTCCTTAGATAAGTTGTTTGTCTAATAATGTAATAGACGCTCAAACGATTAACACACCATCAATTGAACATGAAGAAAAAGGAAATTATATTGTCGAAAGTCTAAGTTTTACAATACAGGTGAATATTACTACCAGAATAATCTTCCCTCTCAAGCTCAAGGGAGTTTGAGATTTAATACAATACATATGATGTTTAAATAAAACAAAGAGACAAATGGACAACCATGAGAATCAGGCTATTCATCTATTTACATCGATATCAATGAATTTTGGAAGAGAATGGGAATATGTTGACTCGGATCAACTAGGCAATGGTTGGTAGGAAAATTGTTTCCCTTCTTGGTTATCCACTTTTCTTTCATCACTTTCCCATGTGAGGAGCGATCTTTGACCAACAACTTTAACACTGACTATTGCGCTACCAGAATCAGTCTCAAAGTTGCAGCAACAATAACGAGATGTGTTCTTAGAATTGTAACATCTTTATGCTCGGGCAAAGGAGTTGCAGCACTTGTGGAGGAATTGCATCTGCTTTAGGGAGTTACAACCATTGTACTTGCTTCTGTATAGCAATGTTAGTGCAGAAAGGTAACAATTTTCCTAAGACATGTATAAGAATGGCATATGGGAGAAGATTCATACCTTAGTGGAAAATGAGACAAATTGGATGAGAAAGGTATCAAGAGAGAATGAACAATAGAAAAATGGTATGGAAAAAGGTATTGGACAGGTGTTGAAAACATGCCAATTTAGGCACCCTTCATCCCCCCTAGCCCAAAATTGTTGCAATTCCCTATGCAACCAACAATCAATCAGGGTTAGAGAATTCGATATGTCCATGGAGGTTGTTGATACTGTAGTCCACCTCCCCTGCTTCCTCTGGATGGAGATATTCCTCTTTTTCATTGATGTTATTCCTTGTTGTAATTTCTTTGTCCTCTAGTCGTCCTTGCTCTGTTTCAGTTTGGGTGGAATTATCAATAAACATAAATATGTGGTTTGGACAACCACTTCTCTTGTTTCCTTGGTTTAGGTTGTTTCTTCTGGCTTAATAGAGGGTTCCCCTGCAACAAGAGAGCTTGCTTCCTGGGAAAGGCAACGTAACTTCTCAAATGTCCTTTATTTATTGAGTTCATCCTTCATCATCTCGAGGTTAAGTTGTAGTTTATGATTCTTCATCCTTAGCATTCCTTTTTGTTTTACAACAGATGCATATACATGCACGGAATGCAGAATAATTACTCTTTCATGCTCCCAAGGTGTAGCAGTAACCTTTTCTTTAGGATCAACGACCTTTGGTTCTAGTTCCTCTTCTTCATATGCTTCAAAGATGGTGGAAGGCCCCTCACCAAAAGTGCTTCTTGTTGGTTCTTATGGATTATAAAGATCCTCTGGTTCTGGCTCCTCCTCCTCTACATATACTTCAAAGATGGCAGTAATCCCTTCACTAAAAGTGCTTCTTGCTAGTTCTTGTGGGTTAAAAGAGCCTCTATGTCCATTCCTTCATCAACTTCCAAGTTACTCCCCTCTGCTAGTAGGGGGCTTATTCGTTGCTTCACCAGCTTCTAGGTTGCTTTGATCTGCTTTTTGTTGTTTTTGTTGAGTTTCAATTGTTGGCACTAGAAGTCACACCTAGACTATTGTAGGTGTAAGCCTAGTACCCATCAAAATATATAGATAATGTTTATATCAAGGTGACAAGTGGATGAGGAAAAATCAGAAAAAGTGTCAATCACAAAAGGCAATCCCAAAGTATAGACCAACAAGTAAGGCTTCAGACAATTTTGAATCAGGGTTTTAAAGATTAAATGAGGGTGGAAGATCATATTAGAAGTGTGGAATATATCAAACATCTACATCATGTAGCATGATAGCTATATGAAGAAGAGTTTGTGAAATGAGAACCTCTCAAGACAAAGAGAAAAGCTCTGATATATCTGCAAGCATTATCACAATATAACATATATTGAAATAAGGATGCAACCAGCTAAACGAATCATTAACTTAGATGAAATCAAAGTAAGATAAAAATGGAGAGATAAGGAAAAAGAATGATTTCCATTAACAGAGTATCTTAAATCTGGTTTACACAGTAGAAACAACTTTTTTGATATATGACAATATCAAAACCATAGGTCTCTCCCATACCATTCCAACATGAAAAATTAAATCAATTTTAAAAGGGTGGATCAACAAGGAAGAGCAAGAAAGAGGGTAGCAAACAGTCTGCAAAGTCATTCCATTTGGCATGGAGTCAACACATCCTACAGATCATAGGCACTCAAGGTCATACCAGACCAAAAGGGATATAATTGATGGATGGAAATATAAGAAAGATAACAAAAAGAAGAATATCATCAAACAAAGATCCTCTCTACAAAATAACTTAAAAGATAACTAGAACAAAGATCATGAAAGGAGGCAATTACTACAAATCATTTGCATCTCATGAATCTCCTGTCTCATGAACAACCATTGATATTAAATGCCTACAATTCCATTCAAGAAAGATGACAAGGTAAAATGATAATAAAGAGCACAAATTTTGATAAACAACTCTCATGAATCTCTAATGGCCTAAATTCTAATTACAACAAGCCCTCAGGATTACAATTGAGCAACTAAACTGCTCCTCCATCTCTCTCATCTCTTGGCTCATGAATCCAACCCTTTCCTTCTCAAAATCCCTTTCATTTATAGTCAATGATCTATATATACCCTAAGGAGGTCGAAACCAAGGAGATACATAGGATCCTCCTTCATTTAGGAGTCTTGTTACAAAATATTCCAACAAAAACTTTAAAAAAACCTATTTTTCAGGATCTTGCTTATTGTGATAACTGCCTCTTGAAACATGTCATCCTAATTGATTTGGATATGGAGCACATGTCCCTCATATCAAAATAACTCCTAGGATACCATTCGAACCTTCCTTCATAGTCGGCATCCTTCCCATAGCTCGAGTTTGTCAAACTGTTAGAGTTTGCAACGCCTGTGACAACATGCGCTGTGAACTTTCCTTTAGGTGATGTTTTTATCTTTTCTCCAAAAATATAAACTGGGTCGGGCTGATTTTTTGTCATCAAGTCAAAAACATCATGTTCTTCCTCCACACAAAATTTCAAAGGAGCCCCGATTGGAATTCCAAAGTTATGATCAAAAAACTCCTCGATTGTGTGTTAATTGTTTACAAACTATCAAAAATACCAGTTCACGACACTAGTGAGTTCAGGGGTTGTGAACTCTCTTGTAGTAGCCTGTTTCACTTTTTCCAATGTTTTATCATTTCAAAACTCTATCAGGTGTCTCAAGAATGGTGTAAACTTCATAATCTTGATGATATTGACTAAAGAAATGCACCCAAACTGATAATCATGGCTTACAAATCATAGCAATCACCAAAATGTCTAAAATGCATGACACACGTTTAAAGAGGTTGACCTTATCCAGAGCTGATACACCCTACTCTTCTACACATTTATAAATGAGACAGAGCACTCTTCAACATGGAGGGATAAGAGCAACAACTTAGAAATGTCATAAAAGGAAGACTGATAAAAACTCTGTTAAAACATATTTTGAACCATCATAAAATATGGTCATAAGCATGAAAATCATATGAAACTTTAAAATATGTTTCAATTTAAAGATGGACCACATGAATCAAGCTAAATAAGGGTAAAACTATTGATTTTAGAGGCTGAATTTCGAGGATGTGAAATATAGAAACTTCAACAGGCCTGGAACAAAGGGTTTGCAACACAATTCGTAGCGCCAATATGAAAACCAACCAAAACCTCTTTCTCAACCCTCAAATGTGATGAACACTCTCATGGAGTACCAGGTGGATCTAGGCTTGATGTTGATGTCTTTGAATTTGCACAAGGATGTTTGCAAGCTTTCCAGCCTCTAAACCTTCCTCTTCTTCAGCAAGTTCGCAGCGCACTAATGTTTTAATTTTATCTTCCAAATGACATACTGGGTTGGGATGAATTTTTTTCAGCAGGTCAATGTCAATATCATGCTCCTCCACAAAAAAATTCAGAAAAACCCACATCGTCGTTCAAAAGTTATGATCAAATATTTAGAAGACTCTACTACATGAAATGAGTTTGCAGCGCCTGTCACCAGTTCACAACGCCTAATTCAAACAAGATTTGCATGCTTCGAGGAGACCGTTAGGATGTCCAAAGACCTAATCCATGAAAATTTGTTAAAATAGGCTCCAAAAACAATGAAATCCCTTAGAATGAAAAAAAGGTAATTATGGCAATGAATGAATGGAATAGTTGAGTACGTTGCGAACTCTCCTAGTGAGTTGGTAGCACATACTATTGTCTTTAACTTGACATTTAAACAGATGGATGATGACAAAGAGAACCTTTTATACAACTGAGAGGTGACATGTCATGGTAATTATGTAAGGATCAAAGGTGTGACTCAAAAACAAAACCCAAAGTGGTTCTTTTTTTACCCCGACAATTATATGTGCTAACAACAACCATGGACATGGTTATTCTTTTATTTTGAACATAGGGTCACCTCTTCATGTACCCTCTTACTCTCTTTGTGGAGGGTTTTCTACCTATGACCTCGATGTCACTATTGTGGATCTCTTTTGTCATGGTTGTAGTACTTTATTTCCTTACCATAGTTTCCCTCATGACTCTCTTTTGTCATGGAGTGTCAACATCTGGGATTTCTATAGCTCTGGTACTGTTGCTTGGAGATGGAGTTGCAACCTATACTTCCCCTAGTGCTGGAAGTGCAACCACTACATTTTCTAAAACTATAGTCTGTGCCCTAATAATGTCATTCCATCTTCAACCCTCCTTATGAAGGGAACACTCCACCAACAATTTTATGAGCCCATGGTGCAAACTAGAGTCCCCAAGGTTCTTTGATTTTTGTGTGAATTTCATCAAGGTTTTCAAAGTTTTGAAAAGAAAATATGGCATGTTGATGGAGCGACCATGTCTAAGGTGGTCCAGGAGTTGTACATGATGGAGGTAAATGGCCCTGTAGCGACCCTCACGTGTAAAATAATGTTGCATGAATGTGGCCACATCCTACCAAGGGTGTGAAAAATACCTCCTTTCAAAAATTGTGCCTTTCTTTACCAATGCTTCTCCAGTCTCAAGAAATTGTCACAAAATTTTAGGCTTGGAGGTTCTTCTGGAATGCCACCTTTCACCTATTTGTGGCAAGCTACTAACCTCCTCCATTGTTTCTTCTGTTAATTCAACCAATGCACCTGTGACCATAGACTATTTGGCCTCGAAATTCAGAGTGAATTCCAAAACGACCTCATTGTCATAACCCTACTAACGTTGGATGTACTCCATGCATCCAACTTGGTGGAGAATGTGCCCAATGTGATCATATGCTTCGAGTAGCAGTGGGTCCATGGGTTATCTATTGATAAGAGAGCCTCCCATGGTTTTCTCTCTTTCTCTCAACTCTAATTGCTTGTGATTTCAAAGGGAAATGATTGTTGGACGAGTGGGAGATTTCCAATTATGGAGATATCAGTGGTTATGGGGATTATGGGAATTACGACGTAGGGTGACGATTATGGTGGCAGTGGTAATAATGAAAACATATACCACTTACAACGTATTCATTATACATTCTATCGAAAAACGTGCATGTGATTTCTCACCTTAATTGGTTTTCCCTCGTATGAGTGTTGTGTTGGAAATTGGGTCCCACGATCGATCGATCCTCTTTGTCTACGACAGAGTTGCAACAAAGGATGCAAAGTCGCATCAATGGATTTGGTCAGAATCTCAACATCGATGTCGGGGGTCGGTTTGCTCATTATTCCCATAGGAGGTGAAGTAATGATGTTACGGTTGAGAATTGGTGCAGACAAGAGCAGAAACAGTGATGTTGTGGATGAGAGTTGTAGCAACGGTGTTGCAAACAAGATTTGTAGCAACGATGTTGTGGATGAGAGTGGTAGCAGCAATGTTGCAGACGATATTTGTAGCAACTTTCTGGAGTTACATCAAGGTGTGGAGTTCCAGCAAAGGATGTAGACGAGAGTTGTGGAAGTGTTATGTAGTTACAACAAGGTGCAGAGTTGCAACAATGACAAAGTTGCAGCAATAGGCAGAGTTAAAACAAATGGTAGAGGTGAAACATCATCCTTGTCGACGTATTAACAATGGATTTATGGTGACGATATGAAAAATTGAAACTCTAAAGGATCCTGACATAACCATCACAAAACCAAGAGAAAACAAGAAGGATATTGATATAACCATCACAAAACTATGAATTGCCCTTCTTGTTTTCTCTTGGATTTTGTTTTTGTTAGCATGTCATTTGCCAACATAAGTTGATTTTCACAAAACATACCCCCAAGTATTCCCTTAAAGGTTTTCATACATGGGTGTATTATTTTTTATTTATATGTTTTTTAATAGGAATAAATCATTCAACATGGATTCCCCCTTTGTTTACAATCTCCAAATCATTGTCGAACCATCCACTAGTGATTATGTTAAAAAATGTTTCCTTGGATAGGGGTTTATGATACAATCAAAGAATGTGTTCAATTTCAATCAGACGAGTTCTCTCGTCGTCAATGGTGAAAATTTTGATGGTTCCATTTTAATATGCAATATCATTCTCATAAGGCCCAAGCCATCGAGTGTGGAACTTCCCTCTGAAATCCTTAAATGTGGAGTCGAAAAATAATGCATGTTATCGCACAATCTGTACTTGCCCAAAGCCCAAGGCAAGTGAGGCAATATTGGTGTAACAAGGGGGTGACCTATCACTATCACCTTAATAGGAAACCCCTTTATGTTTAGGAGTATATCGATATTACCCCAAGGGAGACATCCCTTGTGACCTAAAGGGTTGATGAGACTAAGACAAGGATGCAAGAATACACCCCTCTCACTGGTCACTCAAGTCAAAGGTTTGTTATGTCTTTAAGAGATGAAGAAAAAGTAAACATGAAGTGTACCTGCCCAGAACGAGACAACAAAGTAGAAATATGGTAGTTTTCAAGTACAGAATGATGTTAGTGCATAAATAAGACAATAAACCTTTGAAATTTAAGTTGGCTGATATAAAATTGCAGCAATATGAAAATTTGCAACAACAATAAGTATTTTATAACAACTGCAAGAAATATGCCTTAGAATTGCTTGAAAACACAATGAAAAAGTAGCTTTAACTAGGCAAAATGATAATCAATTGTCACAAGCATTTTTTGCAATGTCTAGCTAGCATTAAATGTCAGTTTTGCAGAAAACATTTTGTAGTTAGATGGTTGTAGCAATCTTTTGTAACAACAACAAGTATTAATGCTCAGAATTGCAAGAAAATATCACGGAAACTTAGCGTTTATCAAGTAGATTGTTTAGCAATTATCACAAGCAATTTCTGAGTGAGTTAAATGTGAGTTATGTAAGTGTATGCAACAAATTAGTATAGATTAGTATGGTTGTAGCAGTGATTTGCAACAGCAGCAAGTTAACTGGTGAATTAGTCTAGTTTAGAGTTAGTAGAAGTTAGCAAGAGCTTCAAGGAAGAGAGTTTGAGTCTTTATTTGATCAATCATTCTCTAAATCAAGTGGACAAGTGCCTTTATGGGGTAATAGATTCAATAGGTGGCGGATTTCACTTGGAAGTAGTAACAGCAATGATTATATTTGTCTAAGTGAAGAATGGATATTAGAAGAGTTAGCACCTTAAGTCTTCTAGAATCTAAAATTTAGGGAGGTGAGCAACTAGAGAGTAGGCACTTCTAGGCCCTAGCACCTTCCTCCTTCTTAGACTATTGAAATATATTCAAAGAAACAACAACAAGACAATGGTTTATAAATTGCTAGCATTTTAGGGGTTTAGATGTTTGTCTAGGTCAAATCACTTTAGTAAAGTTTAGCGAATGAAGAGCAAATAAGTAGTACCTTAAGTGCTTTACTCCTAGGGTTTGTCAAGCAAGAAATTTCATAATCTTTAACATGAATAAGAACATATACCATAACCATTCAAAATGAAATGACAATTGCAGATTTACTTACTTCACCAAGAATAATCAAGTAATAAAACCTTAGATTGACAAGTAACTTCACCAAGAAATTATCCAAGTTGCAAAATTTAGCTTCCAGGACAAGTGTGCATCACTATTTCAGCCAAGAACTCCAAAATAGAGCGCAAATTTCAGACCACTTCCTCTTGTGTGAGGAGTTATGATGTAAAAATTAATATACTTTATGTTTATTTATACAAAACTGGTGACCTTGAATTAATTTTAGGTCAAATAAAGGTCGACATGCCCAATTTACAAATAAATTCAATTTAGACATAAATAAAATTAATTAGCATCTAAAAACACTTCCAAGGGTGACGCCATGCCCTTCTAGGGTGATGTTGAGGCCCTTAGGTGGAACGTTGGGCCTAAAAGGTAGGGTGCTTGGCCTCCAAAGGCCCTGGATGAAGCCTACACATGCCACTAGGCTCATAAATGCCTCCAAAACATAAACCCTAGCTCTGGATAACGTCCAGGGTCATGATGATGACGTCATGGGCCTTCTAGGGCCAATGTCTATGTGGAAGAGCAATATCCCCCTGGGTCTAGGTATTTTAGGGTGCCCCCAAAGGTGATGTCCTTCTTTCTTCTTGGTGCAAATATCTGATGTCTTCTTGCCCCTGACTGGGGTTACAACATCCATCTCTGGGATTTCACCCCATGAAGGTATGAGCTAATCATTCCCTCATGTGTACCTGTCCACTAGGCGAGGTCCTGCAACAATAACAAGTACGTCCTCCAGGGGTTCATAATTCACATGGATCATAACATGTAAATTACATCCAATAATTATATTACCCAAAGATGTGCATCAAACCCCCCTTTACCCAGACAAATGGTCAAAGACGTTATGCAATTTGACAAATCAGGTTTGGAGAAGGTCTCAGTTTGTCCTATTGGGCTAATCCTCCTTAAGTTTGGGGTGTTTCCCAGGTGGGAGCCAATCTAGGTCATGTAAGTGTATGAGGTGGCATGGGGTAAATGTTTGGGTATGGGGTGCAGTGATAACATGGAAATGTAAGTCTTACTTGTGGGTGCCTTTGTAGAGGGCGAGTTGCACCTTGTCATAGATGTCATTGTTTCCTAGCCCACTTACTGCCTTTTACTCTTAGCTTTATTATCTTTTGATATTTTTCTTTTGTTCTTCAAGGGAAGAGTTGAGGGACATTGTCCTGGCTTGGTGACCAGAGTTGACAACATTATCCACAAACATTTCACAGAGATGAGAATGTTGGCTCGTGATGAGACCCCATTTCTCTTGGATACGCCACGAAGATCCACTACCTTGGTTTGGTGACCAGATAGGCGGTAGTGTCATACCACTACATGCCCATAGTCATAACAAGCCAACTCATGATGAGACCTCCTATCCACCAAATAGTACCTTGAGTGTTTATTTATCTTTATGGGTTCCCTTTTCTTACTGAGAATTCTTTTACTG
>SNQJ01S0296506.1:0-10533 GCA_010110895.2 Picea sitchensis | reverse complement strand
AGTTATTATCTATCAGAGACTAGGTCTCAGAGAGAACCCTCTCTAGATTGAGAAGGCTAATTTCCAGTCTAAAAGTTGGTTTGTAGGTTACCTTGGTGGATCTTTCTCTTCATCCCAACAATTTACCAAGTGCTAACATTTTTGGCACCATTGTTGGCGACGAAATTGAAAACTTTCCCTGGTAAAAATGACTAAAGTTGTAGATTTGATTCCCGAGGGTAACAATAAATCAGATACCTATATTGGCTTAAACTTGTTTTACCTTGGTGACTTCATTGAATAAGATCAGTAGCGTAAATTAACCCGAATCAGAAATTTTTGATCCTAAGAAAGTTTACACTAGAGCGAACCCTGATCTAGAGCCTGCAAGAAACATCTATGTCTGATCCTGAAAAAATTCTACACAAAAGAAAGGAAAGGATAACAAACTCAGTATGTTACCTGGACATGAACCTATCTTTACCTAAAGATGGGGTAAAAAGCATTGACAACCTTGACCTCAATTTATTATTTTAACAAACCCTCTTTGGGTCCAAATCATAATCTTATTTGAATGAAATCATCTTCGATGAGAAAAAGTTCCAATATTTGATACCAACCAACCCCCCTCAAGTTGTTTTAATTTCCACTCAGACTATTCAGCCAGTTCAAACTCCTCCTAGAGTCATGGCCACCAGATTCGTTCCTCTAGCCTTGCCTTCCCAATTACAAGATTTACCCCAGAATTATAATCAGAGAATTAAATTATACGATGCTGAAGGGAATGCTTCAGCTCAAAAACACTTAGATTAGTTTAATGACTTTGTCGACCTAGAAGAGGTAGATTATGAGGATGGAAAAATGATATTGTTTGCACAAAGTCTCTCAGGTGAGGTTTGAAAATGGTTCAAATCTCTTCTAGCAGTGAGTATCCCTAATTTTACATCTTTTGTAACACTTTTTCTTGCCAGGTGGGGTGATAAAAATAACCCTCTTCAGTTACTAACTCAGTACAATAATATAAAAAGATCACCAGATGAAACAATACAAGAGTTCTCAACAAGATTTATGAAAGTATAATTCAATTCCCATAGAAGTCAAACATCCTCCCAGAGCTGCCCAAATTTGATATGTTGATTCTTTTGATAGTGACTTCGCCTTGCTATTAAGAGAAAGAAGATCCAATATATTAGATGATATGATGAGCAACACAATTGAAGTATAAGTAACTTTGATGGCATTAGGGAAGATCAAACATAATCTTGATAGAAGTGTGAAGAAGGTCCAAGAGGAAGCATAGCCCTCTACATATCAATCATCAGACGAGATATTTGACTCGATGATGAAGACTATGGAAAGACTCATGGAAAGTATTTTCGTGGAAAATAAGCCTGCCACCATGGATCAAACTGATTTTCATCCCATAAATCAAAATTTTAGAAGAACCTAGTTCCACAGATTAGGAAAACAGACAAGAGGGATCAAGGTGATCAAAAAATAAAACCTCCTTTCCATAAAAACTATGCAAATGAAGATTTTGATCAAATAATCAGAGACCACATGCATTGTTGTGACGATACAGAAACAAACGTGTTCTTAACCAAAGGAGAACACGATAAATTTATGGATGCAAATGATGATTTTATGCAGGAAAATGATGTTATGTTTTCATCCGAAACAAAAGAGTTTAGGAAAGGATACCACAATGCTATTATGCAACTTCAGAAGCAGTATAACCTCAGAGGTAAAAAGGCACCTACAAATCTTCCAAGGAGAATCCTACAAGGGAAGTTTAGACAAATACATCTTCTTCAAGCCAACCGAAGAAAGATAATTTAGTAAAGGATGTGATGAAGAAAGGAAAATAAAAATAAGAACCCCCAAAGAAAATACTTGAGGTAAGAAAGGAAATGGTCATCAAAGAGGTAGAAAAATCTCTATCTCCTTTTAATTTTGAAAGCGAAATGGATAAAATCAAAATTTATGTTTCGTTTAATGAGCTGATCAAGAATGGAGAATATAGAAATCAGATCATTAAAATGTTAAAAATGGAAGAATCCCTTGACACCTTAAACATAAAATATTATCACCCTAATATCTTGTTTGGCCCGCGTGTGGAAGAGAGTGGCGATGTTGATGATGTTCCTCCTTTCTATGTTAGCCTTAAAATTCATGACATGAACTTACATAATGCCATGTTAGATTCACGAGCATCACACAATCTCATGCCCAAGGTGGTCATGGATGAGTTGGGCCTAGACATTACAAGACCTTATAAATATCTTTTCTCTTTTGACTAAAGGAAGGTGAAATGCTTAGGTTTTATCAAAGATCTGGTCATATCATTGTCTCAAATACCATCGAAAAATATGATCATGGACGTGGTGGTTGTCGGCATCCCTTCGAAATTTGGCATGTTGTTATCTAGATCTTGGGTTGTAAATTTGAAAGGAACTTTGCAAATGGACATGTCATATGCTACTATCCCTGTTTTTGGCAAAGAAAGGAGGTTGTACAGAGAAGTGTTGCTCAAGTACATGGTGAGTAGAAAAACTCAACCAAATAATCATCCTATTTACTCTATAGATACCGAAGTTGGTTTCTCTATTTTCTATAATAACTTGAGTTTTGAAGAGGGGGAGCCAACAACTGTCATGGCTATCAAAGACAAAACTGAGCATTGAACATAGGAAATTACAAATCAACAAAACAATGCAGAGGATGAAATGTGGAATATGAGTTTTGATGGAGCTGCTAGCAAGGAAGGATCTGGAGTTGGTGTGTGGATTAACCCTCCCAATATGGGTACAAAACTTTGTTCTTACAAGCTCACCTTCTATTGTACCAATAATATGGCCGAATATGAGGCACTGATTTTGGGATTGAAGACTTTAAAATAATTGGGTGCTAGAAGGATCGTTGTACATGGGAATTCTGAGATTTTCATTAACCAGGTAAAGGGTATATATCAGTCCAAGCATCCTAGATTGAGAGCATATGGAAATTTAGTGCTTGATCTTCTTGAAGAACTTTCAGAATACAATTTGTCAGTAATTCCTAAGGGGAAAAATCAAATTGCAGATGCTTTGTCTACTTCAACTTTGGTTTTCAAAATTTCAATTTTTCTTAATAAAAAGTATCAAATTGAAGTCAAACATAGGCCAACAGTACCCGATAACATTAAATATTGGAAATTGTTTGAAGACGACAAACAAGTAGAAAGGTTCCTTCAGACGAGTGATGAATTTGCTAATGTAAATATTGATGATGAGTGTTTTTGTGAAGTGAATGAAGATATACATGTGCTTAACAATAATGACCTTTTTTCAGAATCATATTGTTGGAAGAGATATAGTGCAATTGAAAAATAACATTATTCCCAAAGGCTTGGTCCCATTGGAAAAGCTTTTTGACAACAACGATGTAGCCAGAAATCCTAAAATCACTACAAACGATGAGGATATAGAAGATTGCAACATTGGGATTGAAGAAGACCCCAAGATCATAAAACCATAAAAAACGCTCAGTCCATAAATCAAACAGAGGTATATAAACCTTATGAAATACTTCCCTGATGTTTTTTCATGGAGTTATGAATATTTAAAGGTCTATGATACTAAGGTAATTAAGCATGTAATTCCCATCAAGGATGATCATAATATTTTCAAGCAAAAGTTGAGAAGAATCAACCCTCTTATGTTGCCATTGATTGAAAAGGAGCTAAGGAAACTATTTGATGGAACGATTATTGTGTCCTTAAGATTTTCCAAGTGGGTGGCTAACCTAGTGCCTGTCAGGAAGAAAAGTGGTGAGATAAGATTATGTGTAGATTTTCAGAATCTAAACAGAGTGTCTCTCAAAGAGAATTATCCACTTCCTAAGATGGATTACATATTGTAGAAGGTGGTGGGATCTCAGAAGATGTCAATTCTTGATGGTTTTTCTGGATACAACCATATTATGGTGCATTCAGATGACCAAGAGAACACAACTTTTAAAACACCTTGGGGAACTTTCATGTATGAAAAAATTCCTTTTGTGCTTATGAATGTTGGAGCGACTTTCCAAAGGGACATGGACATAGCCTTTGATGATGAAAAGGATAAGTTCATTGTGATTTACTTGGATGATATCACTGTATTTTCAAATTCCGATGATAAACATCTCAAACATCTAAGAAAGGTTTTCCATAAATGTAGAAAGTTTGGGATATCATTAAATCCAAAAAAATCAAACTTTGGAATGCAAGAAGGAAAATTTCTTGGACACATGATTTCAAAATAAGGTAGAAAAATAGATCCCAACAAAGTGGAAGCAATTTTGAAGATCGACACTCCCAGGAGCAAGAAAGAGGTACAATCTTTCCTAGGAAAAGTAAATTTTTTGAGAAGGTTTATTCCCAACTTGGATGAGATCATAAAGTATATCACAAATATGCTCAGGAAATTCAATGAAATAAAATGGAATCCTGAAGCTAGGAATTCATTTAAATATATTAAAGTGGCACTGACCAAGGCTCCAGTGTTAGCCAGCCCGAATTTTGCAAAATATTTTATCTTGTTTTCCTTTGCCTCAAAACACACCATTTCTAGCGTTTTGTTGTAAAAAGATGATCAGAAATTTGAAAACCCATAGCTTATTATAGCAGTACATTGAGATACTCCCCACTAAGGTATGACATCATCGAAACACAAGCATATGCCTTGGTGAAGGCCCTTAAAGAATTCATAACTTATATTTTACATTCCCATGACATTGCTTACGTGCTTAACAATTCTGTAAAGGATATTTTGACTTATCCTGATCCTGAAGGGAGAAGAGGAAAATGGATAGAAGTAATGTTGGAGTATGACCTCGAAATCAAGCCTACAAAGTTGATTAAGAGTCAAGGGCTTGCAAAATTAATGGCGCAATCAAATTGCGATGTTTTGGGAATCAATTTTATTGCTGATTTGTCGGAAAATTCACAAGAAGAAGTAGTCCCACAGATATCCCAGAAGTTCCTTGATTCTCCTTGGTATGTTGATTTTATTTACATATTAAGAAACTTACAAGATCCTCTCGGATTAAGAAAAACCAAAGATAGATTTTTGAAGTTGAAAGCAACAAAGTTTTGCATTTTGGACAATTCTTTGTATTGGAAAGATCCAAGTGGGATCTTACTAAATTGTTTGTTGGAGGAGGAAATGAAAAAGGATATTAAAGAGTTTCGCAAAGGTAACTGTGGGGGACATCATTATTGGAGGACCACTGCACACAAAATTCTGAGGGTAGGGTTCTATTGGCCTAGAATTTTTTCTGATGTATACAAGGAAGTTTCCAACTACCATGAATGTCATATCTTTGATGGAAAAAGAAAGCTACAACCCCTAGCTTTAAATCCTATCTCTGTTGAAGCACCGTTTATGCAATGGGGCCTTGATTTTATAAGAGAAATCCATCTGCCATCCTCAGCTCAACATAGGTGGATACTAACAGCCACAAAATACTTCACCAAATGGATTGAAGTGCTCCCCACAAGGGAAGCTATTGATACTGTCATCATTCAAGTAATATCTTGTCTAGATTTGGTTGCCCAGTCAAGATCATTACTGATAATGAAATGACATTCAAATCTAAGAAAATGGAGAAATTCTACAGTGACTATAAGATAACTCTGGGCCATTCCACAGCTTATTACCCATAGGGAAGTGGGTTGGTTGAATCGTCTAACAAAATATTGACTAGGATTATTAAGAAGCTTCTGCAAGAAAACAAGAAAGCTTGGCACACAAATCTCATCTATGCATTATGGGATAACATAATCACCACTAAAAGGTTTATCTCTACATCACCTTTTCAGAGTGTATATGGTACAGAGGCAGTTTTTCCTACCTCATTAGGATATCCAGTGAGGAGACTTTTGCAAAAGAAAGAAGCTAAACCAAATGATGCTCCGAGGAGAATAAACCAATTGGTCCACGCACAACAAATGAGAGAACAGGTCTTCAATAAATCACAATTGCACCCAAGATAAAATGAAAATAATTTTCGACAGACACACCAAAGAAGATGATTTCAAGGTGAATGATTTGGTACTAAAGTGGGATGCAAGAAATGAAGACAGAGGGAGGCATGGGAAGTTATATCATCTTTATATGGGGCCATCCAAGATTGTTGCATACCATGGGAACAATGCCTATTTGCTGCAAGATCTTAATATAGATCTTATTGGTGGGGGACCTGTGAATGGAAGGTTTCTCAAACATTATCTTGTTTAGAAAATATTTTCAGTTTCTTCATGTCATTGTAAATAACCATTTTTATTTTTAGATAAAGCATTTCGAATCAGTAATCAGCAGAAAATTGAAGCTCGAAGTGAAGGCCCCAAGTTTATGCTGAATTTAGTCATAGTTGTGTCAAGAGGGTATGTAAACGAGTTTGTTTTGTCATTTTAGAGTCTTTGATTCAAATAAAGCCCAATGTTCAGGCACTTGGTCTGTTGTTCTTTGCTACCTCACTGGAAGGATAACATCCCCATTGGAGCCAGTTGTTAGCACCGTGTTTTTTCCAGTTAGAGTTAGTCCTAGATGAGTCATAGTTTGTGCGTTAAAGTTTATGAGGTCAATGAAAAAATAAAGTGGTTCAAAATCATCGAGTAACGGGTCCGACCATACGTTGGTTAAAGGGGTGTAAGGTTCACCATGTTTAAATCATGAAGATCCACTTCCCTAAGTCTCGAGTCATGTTGAAAAGGTGGGAATTATGTACCAAAAATTGAGTCAAGTGGTTGGGATAAAGGTCACGTCGAAAGATATTATGAGCATCATTCCCCAGTCATGAAGTTGGAAAAGTAAACAACCATGGCACTCCTATCATTTGTACTTTGCACACTTCAAAAGTGTACCCATTGCACAAGTTTGCTGCGCAAATATTCAACCTACTTTCTAACTTTTCGTCGCCATGGACTTGTTGTTCTTTTCCATGATCTCATTCTATATCCGTTCAAGCATAAATATTGGTCACCCTTCAAGCCTCTCCTTCACTTTCAAATTTTTTGCTTGATCCATAGTTTTTTCATCAAGCTCTGGATCCCTTCACTGCATAAAATTTATTTTCTGCTAGTCATTACGTAAGTATGTTGTGTTGATTTTGTTGCGTCTCCTCTTCCATTTGAATTTCCTACTGTCATGCCGATTTTTCCCACTACGTAGAAATTTTTCGTCGTGTGCCAAGTCTACCATTGTTGTTTGATACTGCGTCAAGTTTTCAACTATGCTGGAATTTTCATCCACAATTCCATACCACACAAAGTCTCCCATCGTTGTTTGCTACCGCTCCAATTCTCCCCACTGCGTCAAATTTTTCCGTCGCGCTAGGAATTTCTGTGGCTGATTTTGTTTTCCACGAAGAGATTCCTGTTGCTAACTTTCCTTGAAGTCTCTACAAAGTTCATCATTCTTATTTTCCACTCAAAGAGGGTATTAAAATTCATTATTGTGCGCGTGAAATTAATATATACCAACATCATGGCAGTTTACCAAAGGATAGGAAATAAGGTGAGAAGTGGGAAGGCCGTGAGGTTTGAATCTCATGATATGGAGTTGATAAATGAAGACCCAACAATCATGGAATCTATTGAACAAGCCACATGTATGAATTTCTATGAAAGGATCCAAGGATACAATGTGAAACTAGCTTAACAGTTCGTCCTCAATTTTATTGGGGTCAGCGCGACAATTGTGGGAATCACTTTCCAAGCGACGGAGGAAACTTTGTCAGTTGCGATGGAGATCCCTCTGCGTGGAGAAAAATGGTTTAAAGGAATGCCTTTATACATTTCATGTTATATGTTTCATCAAGCCCGAATTTCGAAAACGAAAAATTGGAGCCAACATCCAAGCTAGTATCTCCTGGAGCCTTTCGAGAAACTTCTGAAGATAATAAGAAAATATTTCACCTGTGAAGGAAGGTTCGACAAGGTGTATCCATACCACATCAAGTTACTGATGCACTTCACAGGGAAAAATCCCTTAAATTTACCTTTCTTCTTGTGTCAAATCTTGGGAAATATGGCGGACAATGTCCATGCCAAGGTTGATCATGTAGGGAACAATTTATTCCATTTTTCATTAATTAAAATGTTAATGGTTAAAGAATTGAGACATTTGAACAAGGATTGGAATTCTTTTTTGATTTTGGCTAACATACCCAAAGACCCTAAAGGAGACATTCCTCTATCTGTAGAGGAAACAACACTTCACAGTTCAAAGGTGAGAAAGGAATATGTTATTGGAAAAAGAAAAGGGAAAGAAATAGAATACCCTTCATTCAGTCAACCAACATCCTAGAAGAAAACAAGGTCAAGATTGACTGATAAAACTGAGGAGATCCAAGCTCCCAATAACCCGTGCACCAATTCCTCTGCCAAGAGATTTCCCATGTACATTGTTTAAGTAGAGATTATTGAAGGTGCAAACAAGGGAATTGATGAAAGATGGGTGGAGTTAGGTAAGGAAAATGAAAATGTTCAGGAAATAAAGCAGTAACTAAAGCAAGTGAAACATGTTATTGCCCAATTTTATCAAGAAAACAGAGAGTTGAGAAGACCGTTGACAGAAAGGATTATTGAAACATCAGCATCCCAAAGTCGAGCAAGTCAGTTACCCCCTACCTCACCCATAGTGAAAGAAAAAAATGTTAATTGGCTTAAAAATTAGCTCAAAGAAGCCCAAAATGTAATCATTGAGCTTAGGAAGGAATAGAGGGTGTTAGAGGAAAAAATCACAGAACATTTCAAAGAGTGTAGACTAGCTATTGATAATGCATGTGCAACTCTCTCTGGTGCTCAATCAAAACTAAAAAGAAACATGGTTTTGATGAGACAGGTGAATATTTTGAACAAATGGAACTGGTCTTTAAGAAAAGAAGCCAGATATTTAAGGTTGAAGGCGAAGATGGAGAAAGAAAATAAGGACAAGCTAAATCCCCTAACTGGATTTGCGTAGGCATGAGTGAGGGAGCCGCATTTTTGTATTTTTGGGTCATGTCATGGAATATTTCTTTGTACATATCCTTCTTTCTTATGTTAATAAGAAGTTATATGCAACACTTGTGCAATGAATATTCGTTTCTCAAACGTTGTAAGCTTACCTAATGATAAGGGAAGGTATTATGAAATGCATGCAAGTTTTGAAGGAGATGCATGGTCCCCAACCGTTGTTGCCACTTGGAGTTGCATGAACAACCATGAATGGACATCCGCTACACAAAATCGCCACGTGCATGCTATAGCCAGTGATCATGCAACAACAACCAGAGTCCGGTATACAAAGGTGACAGAGTTTCTAGAAGTACGCATGATTACTCGGCCACCCCTTAGAATAAAACGTTGATTTATCACAACCAGATGGCTTAATCTTACACATGACCAAATGATTGAAACAAATATGTTGGTTATGTTATGATTTGGGCGCAGTCAGGTTTCTAGTTTTAGTAAATTTTGTTGAAAAGGTTGTCCAGGGGGAAGTAGTTCGAACATATCAGCCTAGGAGGGTGTTAGTTTTCTATATATTGGATCTTTTTTATTTAATCCAGGTTGGAAAAGTAGTGTAGAGAGGGCACTCTTGAATGTAACTTTCTGAATCTGATGGAAATATAAATGCAAAGGTCCTGAATCTTTTGATGAAAAGATTCTAGTGGTGATGGTTTGATGTATTGTGATCCTATCTTCGTATGTACTTCTTGTTTCCTGCAAATTCATGTATGTTTCATTTGTTTAAATTGGAAATATTTAAAGGGTTTAAAATTCATATCGTGGTGCTTTAGACTCAACCATTTAAACTCTGTGTTTTCTTCTAAGTTAGGTCAGAATTCATCTCTAATGGTGCTCTGATTTGATTTATGTTTCTCCTTTCTTTATCCATACACAATGATATTGAAACTGAAAGACCATTACCTATTTAGCCTTTATCCTCTCAAATCTTCCCTTACCAGTCATTGATTTTTGTTGTTTTCAGGGGGTTGAATCCATAGCCCAAAAAGTACTATACTTCCTTGCAAGCAAAACTAGAAGAAACTTTCTCAAGCATCCAAATCTAGTCGTTAATCCAAAGTTATTATCTATCAGAGACTAGGCCTCAGATAGATCCCTTTCTAGATTGGGAAGGCTAGTTTCCATTCTTAAAGTTGGTTTGTAGGTTACCTTGGTGGATCGTTCTCTTCAGCCCAACAATTTTCTTGATCTCTATTTCTGAACTGCTCACCATTTATTTTCACTTGAAGAATCGATATCATAGATCTCCCACTGTATCAAGGTTTACCACAGACTCGCGACAAAACCCATGACCATGAAGGTGTCCCCCTAAAGCCAATAATTTATCTGATACCAAATGTAGAATTTAGCCTTGTACAATTAATTAGTGCAAACATATTCTTAATAAAATATAAAATATACAATGGCACACAGACATTGTATACAGATTGTTACCCTAGAAAACCAAACCAGGAAAACCAACAACTTGTTTAGAGCCGCACTGTTAGGCTCCAATCTACTGATGTAAATTAGAGTGCAAA
>SNQJ01S0296505.1:0-10533 GCA_010110895.2 Picea sitchensis | reverse complement strand
GTGGAAAATGAAAATGGTTATGATCAATGATTTGGATGCATGAGAAATCAAAATGTGTTGTAATAGTTTTTACTGGGTCTGATAAAATGAACGAGAATGGATGGTTTACATCCTTGAAGAATCTTGGATCCTTGTATGGAAATCTTGCAAGACATGCAAGACTTTCCTTTTAAATTTTGAATAACCTCGCTAACATCCTTATAGTGGTTTCAACCCTGAAGGTTGAGACCAATCCTATAGAACTAAAAAAATGGCTAAGTCCTAATTTGACTGGTTAAATCATAGAGGGACCCATGATAATTTGGGAAAGAACGACAACCATCAATCCAGCAGATCAAAATATCTCAACCCCTCGATGGAAAATACGTATCGTTGGGAGTGGTCGAGTGCCAAGATTTGTAAAAGTTCTGCAACAAAAATAAATATGTGGTGTAACGATGACCATATATCTATCGAGAGGGAATTGACGAGATCTAGACCATTAGTTCTAGTCCCATCGTCATAGGGATAGGACGATGGCTAAGTCTCATTTCAGTCCATAGAGAGTCGACGACGATAAAGGTCTTGAGAGAGAATGGCAGTCATTGATCCTCTAAATACCATGAAGAAGAGATATGGACCGTCGATGTGATGTCTATTGTCGTTGGGGCTCAGATAGATGAGGAGTGAGGTCGATCAAAGGGTGTTGACGACGATGACAATATGGAAAAAGAATCGATGAAAGTTTTCGATTAGTGTGAGATGTGAGTAATCCTCCAACATCAATCTACATAAGACGACAATTAAGTTAGACGAGGGAGTGATGATGTCAGGATAACGTGGGTTTCCAACCCCGACAAACCACACTGCAGTTCAAGTGATGACAAGTGTCAAGGTTGGCCACCGTGAAGAGAGTGGGTCCCTATCAGCCTCTAATTATGGGGACATGTGGTCTTAATCCCGTACCTTTTATCTTTAGGGTTGAGTGATATCGATCGCTTATTAATGAGAGTGGCCTCGTTGAGTGTGGAGGCCCTTAGGCCTTCACTTTAAATCTTTGTCGTCGAATTTGTAGGCTGATATATCTTCATTTTTCATCAAAGGAGGGATATTAAAGGATTAGATAAAGGGTGGAAGAAGTGTGTCGGTGACAACGGGGTTCTAGATATGGAACAAGGACCATCGATCCACCAGGAGGAGCCCGATAGGATTTGGACCGTCGATCTGCAATCGCAGTCCCTTACCTGAGCATGGGAGGTTGTCATGGTCGTGTGTTGGGAATTGAGTGTCGATCATTATAAGACATTCATATTAACGATATCCCTTGATCGACGAGTAGATGGGTTTAAATATAAATCGTCAATCTATCATGGTTTCCCCATGGTCATGTAAGAAGAGGATCAAGAGATGGGAATTATTCACTGTGTAATCTAGGGGCATCGATATGATCAGAGTCGTTGGATGGCGAGTGTCGAGAGATGTCGGATATAGAGATGAACCTATAATATTTCATTGCCAGAACTTTGGTTAGGGGTGTTGATAACACCATGGGAGGAGAATCTCGATGACAACGAAGGTTGGCCCACTTGATCATAGTTTTTTGTTGCCAAGTTCCGAGAGTCATATGATCTGGAGGGAGAATCTATTAAAGTCTTTGTCATCAGAACAGGTCAGTTGGGGGCGGTGTGTAACTTCTTAAGGTAAGATCTCGACAACAATGAAGGTTGGTCCAAATAATTGGGGTCGTTGATCTAGACGGCCTGATGGGACAGGTGGTAGGTGCCGCCATTGTTTCCACATTGTAAGCGGCATGAGTGATGAGGTGCCACATGGAAGTGAGATGGATGTTGACTATGTGAGCCTGGGAAAATTTATGAGGCCATAGATTTTAATCTTGAGCTCATAATTGATCATGATTACAGTCATTGGAAATATCTCAAAGATGCAGAATCCATATGTGAGGTTTAATTAAAGAGAAAATATTTTTGTCTAAGAGGGAATTTCGGTTCCCATCAACCCAAGTGTGAGGTTTATAGGAGGCCTGGTGTGTTACAGATTGGTATCATAGCAGATTTCAAACACTAGGCTTGGATGTACGTAGATCAGTCACAAGACTGGTATATCAAGGCTAAGAGGATCATGTTGGAAAGAGTTTATGTGCGCTAAAAATTTGTTTATCATCTACACCAATTTCTTAAGAAGAAAAATTGTAGATTGAAATCTTGTTTTGGAATTTATTACAACAGAAGGACTCTTATTGCTTGATATATTGATATTTTTTCCTAAATGAGTGGGATTATTCTAATAAGAACTAATGAATGAATGTGAATTGTTGAAATGGCAGAATCATGTAAGGATTTCTTAAGTCCATAGAATGGATGTGATGAGTGGTTTTGGCCAAATGAAAATGTTGTATGTCCTCTTGGATAGACAAAGAATATTACATTTGTGGTGGTTGGTTATGTAAGGGCTAAGACACTTATAGAAAATTCCTTTTAGTTAAAGGAATCTAGTATGGATTGATAGAACTGGTGGTGTTAATTACCAATTTAAATAAAAGATTAACCAGGTATGTGTGAAATTCCCTCATGTTCGTGAGGACATAAAATTTACAAGGTCAATGTACCTGGACCTATAACGAATGAATCTTGTAGTCATGGATGATTTTCTTGTTGTACTAGGTTGTAATTCCTATGGTAAGAATTGAGCATGTGTGTGACATTCATTTAGACTATCATAACATGTTGTGGGTTGTGAAATATGGTATGTTGATAGCCCAATTTGGTCAATAATGACCTCATGTCAACAGGATAATTTACAACATGAATGAAATAATGATAATGTTATTGATTATTGCCTTATGAAGATGAGGTTGTAATGATTAATGAAATGCAGATACAAAATCTAATAAATGAGATGTTGGAGCATTTCTAGGTGACCAATGGGTCAAATTGACATCCATAGGTGGATATTATCCATATAGGTATGGTTTGGTAGACTCAAGTGGTAGCGAGAGGGATTATAGGAAAGGATCCCTTGGTATAGGTCTATTGGCCAAGAATGGTTTGAGGCATGAAGAGAAGTTATAATGGTTGTTTTGTTGCCTTATGTAGTGTTGTAACTACCTACTTACATTTTTTTGAGTTAAGGAATGCTTTTGTAAGCAGAAGGGAAAGAGTGATTTTTGGTTGGCTATTGCCTTGTGAAAGGGAAACATAATTATGATTATGGTTGTGAGACTGGTCATGTGTATGACTTTAAGCTCTCATCAAGACAAGATGATGTTAAGTAAACATGGATGAATGATACAAAATGTGCAAGTGGTGCACAATGCATGATATGTGTGTGTGTTTGTGTGTGTGTGTACGTGTGTTTTCAAAGATTTTGCACTGAATAAACTGTGAGGCAATATGAATACTTGTCTAGATTAACTAGTGTTATGGATTCCATGGTTGACCATGTGTGTGTGTGTGTGTGTGTGTGTGTGTGTGTGTGTGTGTGTGTGTGTGTGTGTTTAAAGGAATGATATGACTTCCTGAATAAATAAACTGTGAGGCAAGATGAATACTTGTCTGGATTAAATAGTGCTATGGATGCATGGTTGGCCCTATATAAAGGGGGTCTGAATTGTCTTGATTGAGTAATAGTTTGAGGAGGATGTGTTCTATTCCTTATTAAGAGAAAATCAGAAAAATTTCTTTGTTGCATAAATGATTTTAGGGGCTAAATTTCAATGGGACAATTTTCCAAGGTTTTCCCAAAAAATCATCAATTTCCATTTTTTTCTAAATTATATTTTCCCATATTCCATAGAATAAAAATTATTTTACCTTAAAAAACGCCAAAAAATTTATACAAACTAGATAAAATCCTTATAAATTTGAATATTTTACAAAATTGTCACCAAACATTTTACATTTTGCATATTAAGAACTAGTAAGATTATCCCATGTTTCTAAAGAATTTTAATATAACTTTTCATCCTTAAAAATTATCCCTACTTTGTTGTCATGAATGGAAGGAAATATGAGCATGTCTTCAAGGTTTGCATGCAAATGATGGTGGACTATAAAGTGTGCCTATGGTAGACACGCACAATATACCGATGCATGTGGTTAAGTGTATAAAAGCACAGTTTGATTACGAACTAATATAGTAATGTGCATGTGTGAATGCACAATCTAAATGCATAATAGAAATGCATGCTTTCATATCTCCTTCTTATGGAATATTGGGTAAAACGTTGAAATGATGAAACTGACACTAACTCAAAGTTGAGGTCATCCCAGATAGGTGATGGATATGCAACTAGAGAGTTGCATGATTGAAGAAGTTCCATGTGGAGTAACTGTGGTGAGAACTTCTTTGTCAAGAGAATAGAGCCATAATCATGATGATTGTTGGGAAACTAAGTAGTATAAAATTATTCATGTCTATGTGGCATGAGATTTGAAAGGGATTGGGTAAGAATCCTTTCTAAAATGTTTTATTATTTTGATGATATGCATCTATTTTGAGTGGATGTTGTATTCCATTGATACCCAAGGTGGTATGATTCAGAAAGAACTCAAGGAAAGAGAAAGGAAACTCTGACAATCAAGGATGATTAAAATCCTTACATGGAAATTCATGAACAAAGGTGTCATGATTGAATTGACCAATCAGGAATGATTGGGACAAAGTGCTCATAAGAAGCACATTGGTTGAATGCATTAGGGAAATGCATGTTTACATGAGAGTGCAGGTAGTGGACTACCCATTATGGAAGGAGGACCTTCCAATATCCTACCAGACTTGTGACAATGGTAAAGAGAGGAATTGGTTGGCCATGAGTGTTAGCACCCTGGTTACCTATAAAGAAATAATGATTGAATGCATTCATCAGAAAATTCCAGCTTCATGTGTGTTGATTGAGGATATGATCAGCTCAAAGAAGGAATCATAGTCATGCTATAACAATGAAGGTGGATAGATAATCCACATAATGAGAGGTTGGTTGAGTTGCAACACACCATGGCAGGATGCCTAACATGAAAGTAATGGTATCTCAAATCAATGCAAGGGTGCATTGTGTGTGTGTGAATGTGGCCGCTGGAGATTTGCACATTGGTTAAGTTCATAAAATGAATTGATTTCATCTTGGAAAGGTATGGTATGATGAAATGATGTATGTGTAAGGAAAGATAATTCATTTTATTTTTATTAATAAAAATATTTTTTTCATATTTTTTTTTCTCATGCATGTTATTTTTTCATTGCACACTTGTAGTGTGCAATGAAAGTATAATGATCATGAGAAATAATGATTTGTTTGGTTGTATGAAAGTGGAATTGTAGGAAGAAAGGGTCTATGATATTGTAGTGTTGTAATTCCATAAGGAAGACCAATGCCTATTGTTATGAAAGATCCAAACTGTTATGAGAAGAGAATCTCATACTTATGGAATCTGGTTCATGTATGGAATAGATCTGAAATGGAAATATGTGGGTAAAGATTAGAAGATAGAGTTTGATTTAACTGATGATAACATCTCACAGTTAATGTATGCATGTGATACAAGAGATGATGATCTTTCCCCGAGGGGGATGATGATGTTGTCAAGATGGAAATCCTGTTCATTGTTGTGACATGAGAACCCCATGATATGCCATGATCTTCATTTTGATGAGCTATTCTATGTTAGACAAACCTAGAGGGATGCCTTGGCTATAAGATTGTATAAGTATATGATCTCTTCCTGTGCAAGGAAGCCTTAGAGCCTTGGAAAATAAATGGATCATCCGAGGGATTGTATAGAAAAGAAGGGGATGCTTGATACTAAGCCTGTAGGGTGAGTGACCAAAAGGAAGAGGAGACTCCAATAATTATTGTAAATTCTATGAAGTTGGGATCATGAGCACAGCAGACAAGTCAAGGAAAAAAAGAGTTTAGTAAAGTCGACAAACTATATGGGTGCTCTATCATGAATTGCAATGTGATAAGTGCATGTGATATATATATATTTCCTCTTGAATTATGAACTGCAATGGAGTGTTTATGCATGAAAATGTGAATTTATATGCATGTTACTTGATATTGTTGTAGGCATGTTCTAAAATTCCAAAGTTCCAGTAAGGACCCTCAGACTGAGGGAGAATACAAGGAAGAGGAATTTAACACCCCATTTCTAAACCCTTGATTATGTATGTAATTAGTCATGATTGATGATTACCATGCAAGGACATATAAACAATGAAAATGTATTATTGTTTAATTAAATGTCAACAATTGACTGTGGGAGTGAAGCCTTGAATGTATTGGCCATGATACCATGAGAGGGATTAGTAAGGGCATAGAAAAGGGAATTCATGTGTACAAGAATCCAAAGCCATCTTGATGAATGATGAGGAGGAAATAGCTATGTTCCCCCTAGCTTGCAGCTAAAGCAAGACAATTAGTAAGAAGGCATTGGTAGTTGAACAACAAAACACCCCAATGAGTACATGTGTGGAAAATATGGGTAGGATAGCATAGGTTGTCAACCAAAGGTACCAAAAAGTACCATTTATGCAGATCAAGATGAACCCAACTTCCTTCTAACATAAGGAAGGGGAAATTATGTGCAAGAGAAGCATGAGGAGAGCAACAAGGAAACAAAGAGTTTGCTCATTAATAGAAGGAGGAGGAGGAGTTCGAGCCTTAGAAGAAACGAAGAGGAAAACACTTGTATGGAGAAGAGGAAGCTCCAAAGTACATATATGAGCACAAGAAAAAAAACTGGGGAGTATACCCACGAACTAAAAGGTCACGTTGGAGTAGAGAAGACCCAAAGCCTAAAACTAGAGCAAAGAGGGCCCATGGTTGGTGCTTGCTAGAAAGAAATCGGCACTAGAAGGAGGGGGCACCAAGAAAAAATACAGTTGTGAAGGGGCTCTCTTATGCAGAGGAAGTCTAGATGGGAGGGAACTGATAAACTCTATGTAGGTCATGAGCTCAGTGGAGAAGTAGGGAAACTTTTGTTGCTACCAAAGAAGTGGAGGAGAGTAACTTCCTTGGTCTATTTCTTCACTTGATTATGTCAATAGTGAGAGAATCCCCTAGTGGTATCATGACCTAGCACAGGTAAGGGACCTCCCACGGGTTACTGAGCTAGTTTCTTTGCCTAAGCACAACAACCTCCTCTATAGCCTTTGTATGATAATTAGATGACCCATCACTCAATCATCCATCTCTCCTATCCTCTCATGCATTTATTTGTTCCCATATAATATATGCATGATTCCATCCTCCTCCCAAATCCATACCCTCGTAGAGCTACAGGGTGATTTGATCTGCTGCATCTCTCATGCATGTCATAACCTTTCTATTGCAAGAGCATCTAGAGCATGGATACGGGTATGTCAAAAAACCAAGATGAGGATGATGATGATGGTGATGTGGGGAATAAAGGTACAAATATGCAGATTATGACGGAAGATGGTTGATGAACCATGTACTTGAAAGAGTTTCCTAGTGGTGTATATGAGGTTGCCCCCCTCAGAGAGGCTTATTATCCAAATTATCTCTTTTTCACATGCTGAGTACTTATTCTCAGGTTTTTCAATGCTATAAAGGGATATTTGGCTCTTAACATATGGTATCATAGCTCAAGGTCTGGGGTTTCTCAATGCTACATCCTAGACACCTTGGCATTTTCGGGATATATAATTTGTTTTTACAACGCTTCGTGAAGGAACCACTTGGAGGATATTTATTATATGGATCAAGGCACGTTGGTTTAAAATTTCAGCTCATGAGGCTTTATACTTTCGGATATACATCCTGCACAAGATAGGGTTATGGAATAACTCAACTAAGTCATCATGAATTTTCGCTTACAAAAAATTTAATGTTGCACCCTAAACTCCGTGAGGCTATTCACAAAAATTAGTGAGGTATCCGTGGTAAAATTTCAGATTTTGGGTCATCTTTACATTTGTAGATACACCCTCAGAAGATAGGGTATCGGACTAGTCCCATTGACTAGTCTCAAGAAGGTGTTCCAAGTAAAATAATCATAAATTCTTTCTAGCATCCAAAACAGAGTGGCTAGTTGCATTGGATAGTGGATAGTTTGTAGCATGTTTGGTACAAGTTTCTAATTTAATATCACTATTTTGTGTGGGGCAAGATATACAAGTGAGATCTCTTTAAAAGGCCAAAAATCAGCAAATTGTGGGAAGTTACCATAAATTACACATGGAACATCCAATTTTGACAAACTTTGTGGATTGGCAGAGAAGAAATATCAGAACTACATAAAATAAAGTTTCATACCCGCAGGGATGAAACTTGGGAGATACAACGTAATAGCCATTGTCTAGCAAACCACCTCAAAATCAAGCAGTTCAAAAGTGATACTTGGCCAACATGCCACCCAAAAGGGACTTCTATTGACCAAATAAGCCTGCACAATCCTACCTGACTCTTTGATGAAGGTGAAGAAATGCTGAGGGACATAAATAATTTGCAAAAGAACATAGTAACAAAAGATGAACTACAAGAGATGGAAGCTAAGTTGAGGCAAGATGGATGGTTTAAAAGAGGATATCATGGAAGTATTGGAAAATTGTGAATAAAGAAGACCCCTGAAAGTGAAAAATGCATCCCATGAAATTCATGATGAGGACACAAGAAGGTGAATCAAGAATGAGAATCTCCAACTTTGGGTTGAAGACCAACTTCATCGCTCCTAAGATAGATATGAGAGGAAGTTTGATGGCAAGGACCCAATCATCACATGGATACTTCAAATGGAGGCAATTCTTTGATCTACATAATGTGCCACATACAAAAAGGTATGAATTCGTTTCTTTATATTTAGAACCCAATCACCTTGTATGGTACTGATGGCTTTGTTCTCACAAATCACTCATCACTTGGAAAATTTTCATTGAAGAATGATAACACACTATGAGGGATACAAGGAGCACACCTTCTTTAGCCAAATTGATAAATCTCAAGCAAAGGTTCGCCATCGAGCACATTGAGAACTTTGAAAGATTGAATATAAAGGTAATAGATATTTCTGATGAACACTCGATTGATGTTTTCATAGGAACTTTTAAGGATAATATTCAACATGAGGTTCGCCTTTGGGAACCCAAATCATTGAGAATGCATTTAAGGTGCAAGAAATGTTCAAAGTAAAAATATGGGTATGGATACTAGAAGGACCCTTTCAATCCTAACATCTAGAGA
Organism: Picea sitchensis; assembly: GCA_010110895.2. NCBI lineage: Eukaryota > Viridiplantae > Streptophyta > Pinopsida > Pinales > Pinaceae > Picea > Picea sitchensis. The sequence continues at coordinate 1,334 of SNQJ01S0296505.1, read as the reverse complement.
GAACAATGCTCCTTCTTCTAAAACACCTCAACCTACAAGGTTGACACCTCAATAATTGAGGAAAGAAAAGAAAGGTTTATTCTTTAATTGTGACAAAGAAGTACATTAAGGGACATAAGTGTGGCGAAGAAATTATTCTACATAGATTGTGAAGAGGAAGAAGAACAAGAACAAGAACCATCTCAAGATGAAAACGTGAAGCAATTTTGTCCTAAGAGTTGGCTCCACGACATGGTGTAAATGCATCATCGGAATTAGCACCTCAAACCCTCAAGATCAAGGATACATCAAAAAGAAAAGGTAATAGTCTTAATTCGATTCAGCAAAGACTCATAATTTCATTTACTATAAATTAGTCAAATCTCTCAATTGTTTTATGTCCAAGGTCCAAAGTTTCAAGTAATGATTTAGATGGAGGAACTATCATTTGCTCATGAAAATGCAATAATACCAATCTTACTATGGGGAATATGTTACGAATAGTCCAATGATTGTTATACCCATGGGTGGTGCAAATGTTAAACTAGGAATCCAATGGTTACACCATTAGGAACAATGTAATTTTCAAGAGATTTTCATGAAATTCTTCATTGGAAGGAAAAGAAATGAGTTAAGAGGTATCACTGGGAACCCTAAGGATAACTTTAATGGTATGAAAAAATTATTGAAAAGGGCATCATGCGGCGTTATTGCACAACTATGCTCACTAGATGTTCAAACATCTAAGCCATCTATTCCTCAAGATATCCAAGGAATCATTGATAAGCATTCCAAAGTATTTGAAGATATTCCCAAAGGTCTTCCACCCACTCGAAATCATGATCATGAAATTCACCTAATTCCTGGGAGTGTTCCTCCTCACATCAGGCCATACAGATACCCTTATGCCCAGAAGAGTGAAATTGAGTGCATGGTTGAAGAAATGTTAGAGGCTGGCATTATTAAACCTATCCAAAGTTCTTACTATGCACCAGTGGTAATGGTATTCAAGAAAGATAGCTCATGGCGTATGTGTCCAGATTATAGAGAGCTCAACAAGATCACTATTAAAGATAAATTTCCCATTCCTGTCATTGATGAATTTTTATATGAACTACATGGAGCAATCTATTTCACAAAATTGGATCTTCGTTCAGGGTATCATCAGATTATAATGAAGGAAAAAGATATCCCAAAAATAGCATTCCGAACTCATGAAGGCCATTATGAATTTTTGGTCATGCATTTTGGCCTTACAAATGCACCTTCCACATTCCAAGGGTTGATGAATTCCATTTCAAGCCCTTCCTTCGAAAATTTGTGTTAGTATTTTTTGATGATATACTAATCTATAG
>SNQJ01S0296504.1:0-10713 GCA_010110895.2 Picea sitchensis | reverse complement strand
ATTCTTATAAATTGCACTGAGGATAATCCTTACACATAGCTGGTCGATTATGAGAATAATACCTTCAGGCTCTCAGCAAACAAAGCACCTTCAAGCAACTTGTCCTTTATCCCTATCACCATTCTCATCTAGTGGAGCACGGAAAAGGGCTAATGGTTGGCAGAAATATATACCCGCATTCCTGAGGAATATATCCCTCGTATATAAGCCAGAAATGACATACCATTAACAATAATATGCTTCTTGGCGTAGCATTGCGAAAATCTATATTAGTTTATAGCATAGGAAATAGAAAGACATACCGTTTGCTGGAATATGTCCCTCAGAAGCAAGCAAGTTGGCGTAGCATTGAGAAATGGAAGCAGCAGCACATAGAGGCCAGAAGATAACCCTCGGCACACCCATATTGCTTGCCACTTGCTCCGTGCAGGACATCAAGGCGTCTGTGATGATGAACGTGATGGGCGGAAACGATGTCGATTTCCCCTGAGCAGAGCCAAGGAGTCCCTCCATCGCGGGGCCTAGCTTTTGCACAGCAACAAATAACTCGCCCAATTTGGAGGTGCGACCATGGTCGGGCGGTAAACCATCCAGAATAGACAGAAATCGAATTCTCCATCGCTGCTGTTCCAACACGTGATCCTCTCCGGAAACAAGAGATTTAGCGTTTCTCGAAGCTTCCACCATCCGTTTCTGTATCCAGTCAGTATTAACCACAGTGACAAAAACTCCCCGAATAGCCAGCAGCTGGGCCAAATTCATGAGAGCATTAACATGACCCTGCGCAGGAAATGGCACAATCACTGCATGAAGAGCATGTTGCTCATTTTCATTCATCATATTATTCCTTTCTCTTCCCTTCCACTGTCCCAGTTTACTGCTCCGAATTTGAGCTTTGACTGATGCAGTTACTATAACGGAGTTTATATTTCTATAGCTTACCTACGCTTTAATCTTCACTTAACCATAGTTAACGCATTACAGAAAGATTAACACGATTTAATTGGTCGAATTTTGAAGTGTTTAAATACAAAGTATCAACTACATTGACGTTTTGTTGTCAGCTGTCTGATCGTCGTCTACTTCCACTCGTTATTTGTCGTCATTTGATCAACTTTATTCATGTTTTGTGGTGGGGTTGCGTGATTCTCGGCGACTTCCACCTGCTATTTGTCGTCATTTGCCAAGTCGCGATCTTAGTTTTGTTTAAGATTTTAAATGCTTTCATATTGAGTTGCTCGTGAGCGATTATATGTTCTTTTTTTCAAACTTATACTCGTATTACGAAAAAAAATAGATTTGTCTCGTAAAAGAATATATAAATGTCTCTTAAGTACATTAACATTTAAGCGTCTCATGTGTCCTCGAGACCTCTTATCCTTGTGTATTTGAGCTATAAGAAATCATATTTTTATATGAGTCTCTCTTATTTAAATCCTATGCTTGGAAAATGTTACTTTCAAGTAATAATGGCTTATATTGTATGTGATATGAATGGATTTTCATAATACTTATATGTGATATCAATGGATTCTCATAATACACAAGGTACAAGGGGACCTTCATTATAATGAAGCTTAGTACACAAGGGACAAGTGGAGGACCCTCATAATGAATCTTAGTACACAAGGGATAAGTGGAGGACCTTCATAATGAAGCTTAGCTCGTTAAGTGGACCTTCATAATGAAGCTTAGTACACAAGGGACAAGTGGAGGACCTTCATAATGAAGCTTAGCTCGTTAACTGGACCTTCGTAATGAAGCTTAGTTGGTTATGGCATATGAATATACATAAATTATAGTGAAGAAGATTTATCATTTAAATATTAAATTAATTTATTTAATATTATAAAATTAGTAAGTAAAATTATTAGGAAAGTTGTTTATACCTATTTTTAGAAATATTTTAATTTAGTTGTTGTATAAATATTTTAATTTAGTTGTTGTATAAATATTTTAATATAGTTGTTGTATATAGGTCAAAGCAAAAACTATTAATTATGAAACATTTCTAATTTGTAGTAATGTATTACTTATGCATACTAAAAGAGAAGTAACAATGGTTATTTTATTTCTTTAAAGATTGAAGTACAATTAGATACTAGGTGTTAGTAAATATTGATAATGTCATTAGTGAAAATTAATATTTTCAAAACCTTTCTAACATAAATTGATGACCATAACACTCTAAAGTATGATGCAACTAGAATACATATGTTTATCTAGACTTTTAAGCAAGAAACTATCAAAGTTGTTTAATTTCACCTAATTAATTTTAACCTAAACAATAAAAATAAACATTTGGTTATTGATTCATTTGTACTATTCTTTGTCTAATTGTTGTTTATTGAGTGGATAAAATATTAGTTGAGTGAATTGTGGGACTATGGTTGACTGATTGTAGGAGTTGATCATTTCATGTGATAGCTCTTGAAGTGGAAGCATAAACGTAACACGATTTTGATGGAAAATAAAATAAAACCAAGAACAAACTAGACATAGCAACAATCACACAATTGACACAGTGATTTACGTGGAAACCCAATACGGGAAAATCCATGGGTCGATGATAATCAATATTTTTATTGTTCAAGGGAGAATTACAATAGACAATCACATGCATACAACCATCATCTCCTCTCTTCCAACACACCGTACTACACTACATTGCTCATTGCTCACATCACCTCTATGGGTATGCTTGTATATGTAGCATCTATCAAACAGTTAGAAAAACTGATTACAATATGATCCACCAGTTACACAAACGGATTACAATATGATCCACCAGTTACATAACCTATTCATTGTAGTGTGCATGTATGCACAATCTAAATTTAGTGCATGCAACTGCATGGGAAATTAGTTGGAACTTTTCCAACAATCTCCACCTTGACAACAATTTATCTGATATATCATGCCCTTAATTAATTCATCAACTTTCCTGCAAGCCAAGAGAAGCCAAACACCATCACAGCTCAACAAATTCTCTAACAATATTGTTACATGAACATGTCTGCACAATTTGCTCAAGTATGGACCATTCTACCTCCATCAGTAACTTGTCTAATAAATCGATGCACTTGTACCATTTCAATATGCTGGAATGTTACTCAAATGCACAATACTTTGACCACCACAGGAACACCACATCCTGTAATTTTCCAAACTTACCAAATACATCCTTTCATTCTTGTAAGACATAACCTGAGGTAGGTCTCCTCTTGTCCAAATCTCATGAATCATAACCACAAACTAAATCGCTGCAACCACTTTAGGTGATACTTGTGCTTCTGTGTTTGAAGCACCCATATACATGCTCTTTACCTCGTTTTTTCCAATTGTCTACTGACAACACCAACTTCATGTGAAACGATGACCATTTCCCATTGCAATAATCAAAATTCCTACTAACATATAATACTTGAGACATATAACCATTTCTTATTCATCAATTAGGACATAAACCTGAAGAAAAATTACAATGGAAAGCCAAGGATTTTACTGGTTTCACATTATTCATACTGAATCTCCTAAGTATCTCCACCACATACTTTTGTTGTGATAACCAAGCTTACAATATTTCGTGTCTCTATGTATTTTCATGCCCAAGATTTATTTTGCTTCTCCCTGATCCTTCATAACAAACATCTTGACCAAATAAACCAACCTATTGATCTCAACCATGCTTGTGCTTGCAACGAGCATATCATTTAACAACAAGATAATAAATATGCCATAAACACAATTGATTAACTCACTTCTTGTAAAATTTGTCTCACCATGAAGGAATCAAACACATTGTACCATTTTCCTAGCATGCTTCAAGCCATAAAATGATTTTTGAGTTTAAAAACAAATCTTTTGTTGCGATTCTAGACTAACCTTTCTGGTTTTTCCATATACAACCCCTTTTCTAAAAGACTCCATGAAAAATAATTTTAACATGTAGTTGTACTAACTCAATATCAAGTAACACAACTAGTGCTAACACAACATGAATAGAAAAAAAAATTTAACAACTGGTGGGAAACTTTCATGGAAATCAATACCTTCCAAATACCCTTCTTATACCAGTCATGCTTTGAACCTTTCATCTTTTACTGTGTTTGATTTTATAAAAGGAGATTCATCAAACATTGCATCTCTGTCCATGATGATTCTGTGGGAAGTAGGATCCCACATTTTGCATCCCTTAACATCATCACCATATCAAAGATCTACNTTTGAACCTTTCATCTTTTACTGTGTTTGATTTTATAAAAGGAGATTCATCAAACATTGCATCTCTGTCCATGATGATTCTGTGGGAAGTAGGATCCCACATTTTGCATCCCTTAACATCATCACCATATCAAAGATCTACCCGTTTATCACATAAGCATCACATAATGTTGATTAAAAACATAAGCATCACAACCAAATAATTTCACATTTGAGTAATTATCAGATGACCCGTTCATACCTCTTCTGGAATATTCGAACCTTTTGAAACCGATGGTGACTGAGTTTCCAGATAGCACAATCGCTTATGTCCACAACTATTACTGCAACTTGGCATTCCTGAACATGCATATTCAATCCCAACTTCCTTTCAATACTCTCCAAGATCCATGGATATGAACCTACCTTCATCCTATATACAATACTCTCATTACTCTCCAAGTTCCAGGCCCATTTACAATGCAGTTCACCAAGCCTTTTATAGGCTTCATTACATGCAATCCATGGACACAATACCACGAGATACCCAAAAAACATGGACTCGAAAGACCACCTTCTTTGACCTAAAAACATATTTAACTCATTAACTCTTTCACCAAGTTAATGCTAACCCAACATACACCCCCCGCCCCCCTCCTCCCCCACCACATATTCAATGTACCTAATTCTAGGTTTAGACTTTTCATAGGTGACCTAGTAAACCAAGGGTACACATGCCTATCCAAGTCTTATAGACGTATGCCCATTTACATGCAATGAATAATCTTTACAACTTCAAAGTAGAAACAGTCTATTATTATTATTGTTGTTGTTGTTTCACGGTGACTCAACCATCACCGCCCTGCACCTTCTATGTGAACACAGGTGGTGAGACACAACAAACAGAAAAAAATTCATCAACCATACATGTGGCTAAATTTGCTTCTTTTGCGGAGTCCACTTTGGATGTTTGTTGTCTTTTCCAACAATCCTTCTTGAGATGCCCAGATTTTCCACAGAACCAACATTTTCCCTTACCATTATTGTCTTTTGACTTAGACTTCGTTGTACCTTTCTGATCTTTCCCTCCTTCTGCAAATCGATCTTTGAACATCGTTGCTTTGGTTGTTGAGGTTTCCTTACTAGATCTTCTCATCATCTCCTTAGACAACAAAACTCACACAATAGTGTCATAATCAATGGAATCTGTTGAGCGAAACCACATAGTTGTGGCCAGATGATCCCAAGACTGAGGCAATAAACACAATAGCGTAACCACCTTGTCCTCATCTTCACACATTACGTCCAAACTATATAATTAACAAATAAGAGTATTGAGAACATTCAAGATCAACTAAACCAACCATATCAAAGATCTACCTGTTTGATCTGGGTCCTACTTAGAATGTTGATTAAAAACATAAGCATCACAACCGAATAATTTCACATTTGAGTAATTACCAGTTGACCTTTTCATACCTCTTCTGGAATCTTCGAACCTTTTGAAACCAATGGCGACTGAGTTTCTAGATAGCACAATCGCTTATGTCCATAACTATTACTGCAACTTGGCACTCCTGAACATGCATATTCGATCCCAACTTCCTTGCAATACTCTCCAAGATCCATGGATATGAACCTACCTTCATCCTATATACAATACTCTCATTACTCTCCAAGTTCTAGGCCCATTTACAATGCAGTTCACCAAGCCTTTTATAGGCTTCATTACATGCAATCCATGGACACAATACCACGAGATACCCAAAAAACATGGACTCGAAAGACCACCTTCTTTGACCTAAAAACATATTTAACTCATTAACTCTTTCACCAAGTTAATGCTAACCCAACATACATCCCCCCCCACCACATATTCAATGTACCTAATTCTAGGCTTAGACTTTTCATAGGTGACCTAGTAAACCAAGGGTACACATGCCTATCCAAGTCTTACAGACATATGCCCATTTACATGTAATCAATAATCTTTACAACTTCAAAGTAAAAACAATTTATTATTATTGTTGTTGTTGTTGTTGTTGTTTCACGGTGACTCAACCATCACCGCCTTGCACCTTCTATGTGAACATAGGTGGTGAGACACAACAGAGAGAAAAAAATTCATCAACCATACAGGGGGTTGAATTTGCTTCTTTTGCAGAGTCCACTTTGGATGTTTGTTGTCTTTTCCAACAATCCTTCTTGAGATGCCAAGATTTTCCACAGAACCAACATTTTCCCTTACCATTGTTGTCTTTTGACTTAGACTTGGTTGTACCTTTCTGATCTTTCCCTCCTTCTGCAGATCGACCTTTGAACATCGTTGCTTTGGTTGTTGAGGTTTCCTTACTGGATCTTCTCATCATCTCCTCAAACAACAAAACTCACACAATAGTGTCATAATCAATGGAATATGTTGAGCGAAACCACATAGTTGTGGCCAGATGATCCCAAGACTGAGGCAATGAACACAATAGTGTAACCACCTTGTCCTCATCTTCGCACATTACGTCCATACTAGATAATTGACAAATAAGAGTATTGAGAACATTCAAGTGCTCAACAATTTTTGTACTTCTTTCATCTGCAAGTTGTACAACTGCTTCTTCAAGAAGATTATGTTCGCCAAGGAATCTGCCATATATAGATTCTCATGTCTCTTCCACAAACCTATTTTTGTCTCCTCTTCAGCGATGTTAAACAACACTTCATCTACCAAACACAAATGAATGGTACTGAGAGCTCTTGCATCCAGATCTTCCTAGTTCTCGTCTCTCATGCTTCTCGGTTTCTTTGTCTTTTCAACCAATTCCTTTTGCAATATTTGTTGCACAAGCAGATCCCGCATCTTTAGCTTCTATAGCGCAAGGCTATTCTTACTGTTGAATTTCTCCACCTCAAACATAAAAATCTGCATCTTCGCCATTAACACAAAAAAACGACCAAAGCAAACTTATAATACTAAGCTTTAATATGGAGAAACACAAATATACTTTCTAAATTGAACACCAAATATTAATTAAAGGTTCAAAACAAAAATATTTAATGTATTCTGCCTTTAAAACCCTCCCCCAAAAAAAATCCACCACTTGAATAATATTATAACATTCACCCATCCTTTATCAAGCATATGACTTTAAACCTTTTTTTCGAAAAAGAAACATCAACGAATAAAATATTCACCTATTTAATTATGAAATCGATCCTCCATGTTCTTAACGAAAATTCAACTCCGTACCTTGAGTTATAGAGGTGTGTGGCCTGAATAGTGATGACACCAAATTATCACTCCTCTCACTTAGTATAGGATGTGATGATGCAGACCTATAGCTCCTCACACTTGGTATATGGTACGATGATGCACAGACCACGACAATCGCGCATGTTTCTTCGCTCAGTGGATCTTCACAATCGCCCCTCCAACACAGCTTAGGGATTGATAGTTTGATGATTATGGATTCTCCCTGCAACAAACTTGCCTTTGCGTTACTATCTATCTGACTTTGATCCACCGAGCGATGGTCCCTTCAACTACGTGCTTGGTTAACTTGTTCTGATCTTTAACAATTAGATTCTCTTCTCTTTTGCTCTCAGATATTTTAGCTCTGATACCACTAGTTAGGTAGCGAACGAAAGTATAAAGTAACAAGATTTTAATGGTAAAGAAAATAAAATCAAGAACAAACCAAACACAAAAACAATCACACTGAATAAATTGTGTAACTGGTGAATCATATTTTAATATAACTAGTGGATCATATTGTAATCAGTTTTTTTAACTGTTTGATAAATGCTACATATACAAACATACCCATAAAAAGGTGCAATGTAATGTAGTACAATGTTTCTTTCATTTCCCCCTGATTTTTCGTGTATTGGGTTTCCACTGACACTTTTCCACCCATATAATCTTGAAAAAATGTTTCACTATTGTAACGCTTAGTTTGGACGCTGAGCTTGCATGAATGTTCAATCAAGATAGATGTTGAATATTTACCAGTTTCAATTTCTCCTTGCCACGGCACCATAAAGACGTGGTTCAATGTACTAAAACGTTTCATCCCATTAAAACTCAGATAAGGAAGACTGTTTTTTAAGGCAATTTTTCAATATCTCTTCCTCTCAGCATGATACATGATATCCACGTCTCTATTGCAGGACTGGTGACAGTGACCACCCCTCAAAGGGTTATTGCGCTAGTTAAGTTTTTTGGGCGCTACGTAGGGGCACGAACTCATGACAACACGAATGGAGAAAGATTCTAGGGAGGACTATAGACTTTAATTGCAAGGACAGTTGTTGTTGTTTAAAGTTTTGTTGGCTCAATGTGATCCCTGTAATATTGAAGTCCTGGTATGCATCGAATTGTCATTGTTTCCTCAACATTTAATCTAGGGATGGTTATTCATGCTAGTGGCATATTCACATTTAAATGGTTTCAGACGATGAGAATAATGTTGGATTTCACGTGTTAGATGAAATCTTGAGTTTTCTTTAGCTTTATCTTTATCGTTGGAAGGCTAGAGAATGTCTAGCGTTAGTACATTCATGCCTATGTGGTCCCACATGGACTCTGTCATTTGGAAATGCGTGATATTTCTTTAGTTTCACTGATGATTATTCTAGGAAAACATGATTGTACTTTCTGCATGAGAAGTTAGAAGTCTTTACACATTTTGTTGTATTCAAGGAAATGGTTGAAAAGAAAATTTGTTTGAAAATTCTCACACTAATATCAGATAATGGGGGAGAATTTAAATCAAATGAAATTATGAATTATTGTAGGAGTAATGGGATACAATGATATTTTTATACCAATTCATACTCTCCTCAACCAAATGGTGTTGCACAAAGAAAAAACAAGACAACAATTGATATGGTTTGAAACATGTTAAAAGAAAAGTCCCCTGGAAATAAATTTCTAGACAAAGTAGTTCATATAGTTGTCTACACTCTCAATAGGTGTCCCACAAGAGTTGTATTGGACTTCACTCTAGAGGAAGCATGGTCGGGGTAAAAACGTATTGTTGCACACATTAGAATATTTGGATGCATTACATATGCACATGTTCGTAAAGAAAAGAGAAGGAAATTGGATGATACAAGAATTAAGTTTATTTTCATTGGATATAGTAAAGAAATGAGAAATTACAGGCTCTTTGATCCTGAAGAAATGTATATTATAATAAAAAGAGATGTTGTGTTCGATGAGAAAGGAATTTATCACCAGAACATGTACAAATAGAATTAAGCAGGGATGAAGTAGTATTGGTGATGGATCTAATTATAAGTCAGATGAAGTCAATAAGAAGTTTAATTTCTAATCAGAGGTGATTTCAAAAGTATTATGTTGGATAGAAACTTTGAGAAAATAATTAATAGATTACAAATTTGCATTGTAAATTTTTATCTTATGATTGAGGTAATGAAGATGGATGAACTAGATAATTATTCAAAAGCAAAAAAATTAAAAAAAAGGAATGAAGCTATGGAAGAAAAGTTTAATTCCTTGGTGAAAAATAATACATGGGACTTGGTCATTTTAACCAAAGGAAAGGATGTAATTGGTATTAAATGGGTGTATAAGACTAAGTATAAATGAGATGGTACAAATGATGAACATAAATATTGTTCAGTTTGCAAGGCTATGCACCAAAGGAAGGAATTGATTATACAAAAACATTTGCTCCACTGGAAAAGTTGGACACAATCAAGATGGTACTTGCATTGGTTGTATAGTATAATTGGACAATTTTTTAGATGGATTTTAACTAAATTTTCTTAAATGGTTATGCACATGAAGAAATCTGTGTAGAGGAACCTAAAGGTTTTTAAATTATAGGTAAAGAAGATCATGTTTACAACTTTAAAATGGCCATGTATGGTATCAAGCAATCACCAAGATAATGGTATTCAATGATTGATAAATACTTTCAAGATCATCGACTAGCTAAGAGTTCATCTGAACCCAATATCTATGTTCTTCATTTAGGACAAGATATTCTAATTGTTTCATTAGATGTTGATGATTTGGTATACACAGGGAATAATATTGAATTGTTTCAGAAGTTTAAGTCACATATGACTACTGAAATTGAGATATCAAATCTTGGCGAGATGGATTATTTCTTGGGAATTGAAGTATGGTAGAAGGAAGATAGAATTTTCATGTCCCAAGATAAGTATACTTGCGATATTCTAAATAACTTCAACATGATGAGCTCTAAATCAAACACAAATCCTTTGGAAATTGGGTTGAAGTTATACATAAATGATGAATATAATCCAATTGATGCAAATCTACATTGTCAATTGGTTGGAATTTTTATATACCTAATGACAACTCAACCACATATATATTTTGCATTAAATATGGTATCAAGATTTATGTCAGATCCTTGGAAAATACATTGGAAAGAAGTGAAAATAAATTTGAGGTATTTGCATGATACAATTGAGTATGGTTTGCTATATAGATCTACAAAGAATTTCAAATTGATTAGTTAC
>SNQJ01S0296500.1:0-10533 GCA_010110895.2 Picea sitchensis | reverse complement strand
CAGAAGTCACTCCTGGATTGCAGCAGGAGCAGAGCCCGACGCCCATCGGTTTTATGTCACGATTTGTTTGTAGAGGGTGATCAACTGGAAGAAAACTCAAAACGATATCATTCTAATTCCAAAACTAGGCTAGACATGCACAGGTAGGTGAGGTCTAAGTCAAACTTCAGATAGTGAGTTGTAGTAAGGGTGAATAGGGGGAAGACTTCTATGAGGAAAAGCTTAGGGTTTCTATAGGCATCGAGCTTATAACAGTCCGTGGAAGAAAAACTTGAACGTAGGAACTTCTTACGCTCAAATGGAGGCAATACTGGAGAATGTAACGGTGCTAAAATGAATCTTTTACCTTAACACAGTCACATACATTCACATGAGTCAGTCGATAGTGAACTCTCTCAATAAGAGATGAAACTAGATGGAATAAGAAAAATTGTCTATCATAAAACAAGAAATCTCACATACAGATACATAACCAGAGAACTAGAATGTATTAAAACTTTACAATCGGGAGCTTTGCTCTACCACTGATGGATTAAAAAAAATGGCGAAAACACCTTCATATACTCCAACAAAACCCCAGCAGCGAAAAATAAGAAACAACAATAAAATTATTACATTTTCATGGCTTCTGACAGTCTGCGCATGCAGACTCCGGACGATCGTGCACTTCTAGCAGACGCAATCGGACCCCTGACTGTCTTGCAAGTGAATTGACATGCTCTTAGTCCTCTGACAGACTTTCCATTTATAGTGGAGACGATGTTTAACCACCTCCAGCAACTACAATAACTTTTATCTAGGGATCAGGAACAATCTTAGTCAACTCTACCTCCTAGGACGTGGAGGTCTCCTCCTGGTGCCACCTAGATCAGCTGAATGGTTGGACTGCTACGCGGGAACCCCTGTGGCGGATGTGGATGAGGGTGCAACGAGGGGGTGAAGGTGTGAACACTGCGGAGGCGGTGGTGGGAACTATGACATTGGCTGAGGGATGCCACGCGGTCTGAAAAGGACATAGGTGGAGGCGACGTGGAGCGCAGGGGTACGTGTGAATGGTGGAAGGTGCTGAGGTGAAGATGACTAAGGGGGAGAGACACCTAGAGGGAGGCGAGAGGTCGATGAGCTGAGGAGGGACCATGTGGGTGGACATGGCAGGATACAAGAGGGCACTGAACTGAGGAGGGAACGATGTGGAAGTGATATGACAGGTAGGGGGGCCCCACTCATGGCTCAGATATTGCGTCACGTTTCCTCAGATCAATGGTCCTGATCCCTTCGAGATTTCTATCACCGGGAGTTCGCGATGCACTTCCTCCTCAAAATCCTGATTAACCAAACCGTGAAAGCACGGATGTGTGCCATGTTTCCTTCAAAGGATCGGTCGAGATGGCCTTTGACGTTAGAAGAGGGCTACCTCCATTACCAGGCTCGCTTGATGTGACCGGGCGCTAGGACCATGGGCTTAGCTTCAAAGGCACTTATTGGTATTTCGCATTTCAGCGATTTCTGCCACAGTGGATGGGAGGTCCCTTGTCTCTCGAAATGTCGATTCCCGAAACGTTGTCTGGCCACCACCTGTCCCAACTAGATCGGATGACTGATATGATGTTGGCAACTTGGGGCCTGTCCCATCACATGGCGCACGCCAACACCCTTTTCCCAAGTCTGTGCCTCTTGTGATTGAGTGCCATGACCGTGGGCCCGACTCTGGGCGCTTTCGGAGTTTTAGGGTTCGGGGTTTCGAGATGTATAGTGACGAGAAACCATCACCCTTCGAACTCCCAAATGCCGAAATGCCGACGCGACTAGATCTCACGCCATNGTCCTTTGGATGGATGGCTGAGAACCTGTCTTTCATGTAATATAGGCGCTATCCATCGCACTAATCCCGACACAACTCCACTAACCGTTAATTTCTGTCGCCCGTTAATCTGCTTCTATAGATGAATCTGGGCCATTTACAACGTAATTTCGCCTGCTTACTTGCTTGGAAGCCTGAAACGAGATTTTTCCATGCTGTGCTTGGGCACCTCTCGTGTAACTTGCAGACCTGAATACTCTTGTTCCCAAGACAAAAATTAATGTTAACATTAGGCTCCAAGGGGGATAGAGTCGTCCCTGTGATGCTCTAAGGACTCATCTGCAGTTCCAGTGCCTTGCTATTGGGCTATGGGCTCATTTACTAAGCCGAAAAATAAAAACAAACAAAGAACCAAAAGGACAATATTTACAAACAAAGGAGCCGTCTAAGGCTCAAACAAAACATTCCTTCAAAAAATGCCCATTTACTGGGCTGCTAAGAACCTCCTCACCCTCCAAATCCTGCAACCTGTATGTGTTATTTGAGAAAACCTCAGAGATTCTGAAGGGCCCGATCCATAGGGTGTCAAACTTGTTGTGTTTTCCCTTATCCTGTCTGGGTGCATCCCACTTAAGCACCAAATCCCCGAATTCAAATTCTTTCTTCCTGACCTTCTTGTCAAAGGCCTGTTTGACCTTTTGTTGACGACTATGAGCTGCATCCATCACTTGTTCCCTGATCTGTTGTACTTCCACCATCTGATGAATCCTTCTGACCATATGATTCGACTCTCCTTCATAATCTTGAAAGAACTTCGCCATAGGTAAGACGAGCTGAGTGGGAAAAACTGCCTCCGTCCCATAAACCAGTTGAAAAGGTGAGGTGCGCAAGGATTTTTTCGTTGTCACTCGATCGGCCCATAGAGCGAATTTGAGCTTTGAATCCCAGGCCCTCTTATTGTCCTCCAACAATATTTTGATGAGCCTGATTAGGCTTTTATTGGAAGATTCTACCAGCCCATTTCCTTGAGGATAATAGGGGGTGGAGTGAATCAATGAAATTTTGAACTGTTCGCAGAACTTAATCAGAGGCTCAGACTTGAAAGAAGAAGCATTATCAGTGACAATTTTGTTGGGATAGCCAAATATGACTATGATATCTTCTAGGAAGCTGATTATCACCTTGTGAGAAGCGCTCCTAGTGGGGGTCGCTTCTATCCACTTAGTGAAATAGTCTGTCGCAGTCAGGATCCATCTGTGTTGGCCACTTGAAGGGGGATGAATCTCCCCAATGAAGTCCAACCCCCACTGTTGAAAAGGTGTTGAAACTACCACAGGCTTTAGTGGCAGTGAGTTGAGCTGCTGCTTTCTTGAAAACCTTTGGCATTTGATACAAGCTCTAACTTCTCTACAGAAATTAGTGAACAAGGTGGGCCAGTAGTACCCAGCTCTGAGAATTTTGTGAGTTGTGGTCTTCCAGAAATGATGCCCCCCACAAAGGCCGCTATGGAAATCAATTATAACTTTCTGGGCTTCTTGTGGATTTAGGCACCTTAAAAATACCCCTAGAGGGTCTTTCCAGTACAAGTCTCGGTCAACGAGGCAATATCTGACCACCTTGAGCTTTAAATCTCTCGCCTTACTCTTTCCCATTCCATTAGGAGGCCTTAACTCTTGCAGAAAATACAAAATATCTCTATACCAGGTGCATTCTGCTAGCGATAAGTCACCCTGAGAACCTTTGTTGGACAACTTAGCTTGTTGATTTTCTGAACAAGCATTGATGAAGTTAACCCCCAAGGATTTGTAATTGGATTCAACCAGCAACTTGGCTAAACCTTGCCCCTTTATCAACTTGGTGGGCTTAATCTATAGATCAAACTCCAGGATCTAGGCAATCTATTTACCTCTTCACCCATCTATGTCAGGTTGTATAAGGATGTCCTTCACAGAGGTTGAAGGAACATATGCAATGACTTTCGAGTGCAAGACATAGACTCTGAAAGTTCTGAGAGCTTTCACCAAGGCATAGGCCTGTTTATCCATGATTTCATACCTGATTTCTGCATCTCTTAATGCTTTACTGAAGAAGGCAATGGGTTGTTCCCGTCCCCCCTCATTATTTTTCAATAAGACTGTTGCTATTGTATCAAAAGAAGCAAAATAAAAAATTAGGAAGGGTTTGGAATAGTCAGGGCTGATCAACACGGGTGCCTCAGTCAGTGCCCTTTTTATTTGGACAAAATATTCCCTAGGTTCAACGGTCCATTTCACTTCATTTCCCTTTCTGAGCATGATTGTGATGTGTTTCACCAGCTCTGCAAAATTTGAGACGAACCTCCTCAGAAAGTTAATCTTCCCTAAAAAGGCCTGGACTTCCTTTTTAGATCTAGGAAGTGACAGGGTTTTAATTGCTTCCACTCTGTTGGGATCAATTCTCACTCCTTCTGCTGATACTATATGGCCTAACAGCTTTCCCTCCGTCATAGAAAACAAAGATTTATTGGGATTTAGGGAAAGACCAAACCTTCGACATTTCGAGAAAATTTTCCTTAAGTGTTAGCAGTGCTTTTTATTAGACCTAGAGAAGACCATGATGTCATCTAGGTAAATCACCACAAACTGGTCTTTCTCCCCGATGAAGGCTATGTCCATGGCTCGCTGAAATGTAGCTCCTGCATTCATTAGTCCAAAAGGAATTTTGACATACATAAATGTGCCCCAAGGAGTGGTGAAGGCTGTCTTTTCCCTGTCCTCGGGCATGACTGATATCTGATTATAACCAAAAAACCCATCGATCATGGATATCTTGGATGCACCAGTTACCCTCTGTAGTATGTGTTCCATCTTAGGTAGGGGGTAATTGTCCTTTCTTGAGCTCCTGTTCAGATTTCTAAAATCGACGCAAAGCCTGATTTCGCCAGTTTTCTTCCTCACTGAGACCAAATTGGCCACCCATTCAGAATATCTCAAGGGGACAATGATTTGGGCTTCTAACAACTTCTTCACTTCTTTCTCCATGACAGGAAATAACATGGGATTTATCTGTCTTAGCTTCTGCCTAAATGGCCTAGCCCCTTCTTTCAGTGGGATCTTGTGTTCAATGACGGATGTGTCATATGTCTTGAGGTCTTCATAGGTCCATGCAAACACATCAACAAATTCTCTTAATAATTCAGTATATTCGGCCCTCTGTTCTTTGGTCAAACTGCTTGACAACTTGACAAACTTAGGCTCCTCCTATGTGTCAATGTTGCACTCGGTTGTGTCAACATCTTCATCTGAAACCATACCCTTTACTGCCACATCATTCCCATCGAAAAATCTTTATAAAGGGATTAATCCCCTCAAAATGTGATTGCTAGGCCGCTGAATAATCTAGTGATTAGCAATTTTATTTAAAAACACCTCAGGGTGAGGGTCACCTTCGGGGTCAGGATCCTGATCGATGTGAAACACAAAAAATTCATCGACAGACTGGATAAATCTTTCGATTTCAAGATCATCTTCAAATACCTTCCAATGCTTGCCATTGTCTGGTACAACATGCCTATATCTTATGTCAACATCATATTTGACTGTAGGTGGCAGAGGGATCCTGAACCGGCTAGCTGAGATAGGTAAAGAATCAGCCAAAGCATTTTTTTCCCTCGGAATAAAAGAGATGCTGAAAGCTGAGAAGAAATTGTCAATCAGGTCCCGTACCTCTTCTCTGTAAGCTCTGAGTCGAGCATGCTTAGTCTGGTAAGCGTTTTTGACTTGCTGGATAATCAACTCGGCATCTCCGAACACTGCTACTTCCTCAATCCCCATTTCTTTTGTAGCCCTTAAACCTAAAACAAGAGCTTCATATTCCGCCACATTATTAGTCACTTCAAACTCAAGCTTGTATGACAGGGATATGGTTTCCTGACAAGGCGACACAAAGACCACTCCAGTGCCAGCGCCTTCGCTAGAATCGGCTCCGTCGAAAAACATTTTCCAAACAGAGGTGGTTGGGGGAGATGCCCCATGATTAGCTAAGGGTTTCTTTCTGATTTGGCAAGGGACTTCAGGAGCATCAATGAGCCGTAACAAACTAGACCCCAAATCAGTGTCTAGCGCAAAGATAGGGTGATTGGTACAGTTTTTCTCATTGCTAACAATGTAGGCGAGCTGGGTTTCTCTGTACAGCCTCCTATGTTCCCCTCAAAATACTGGAATAGTAGCATATGTGAGATCCATCTGTAATGTTCTTCCAAGCTTTTTAATCCAAGATCTTGACAGCAGCATGCTGAACTTGAGAGGAACATCGGCCACTACAATGTCCATGACCACACTCTTCATTGGCAGCTGAAACAGAGATACCGCCAAGTCTTTGATGANCCTTGAATCGAAAGAGTACAAATCATGATAAGTCCTTGTCACTTCCAACCCCAATTCTTCCATCACTATTTTGGGCATAAGATTATGGGAAGCCCTTGAATCCATGAGGCAGTTATGCAGCACTTTATCATGTATGTTCAAGGATGTGTAGAAAGGAGGGGATGAATCATCTCTATCTTCTACCATGGGACCTAGGACAACTATTGGCTTTTCATCTTGGAGATTTATGGAGTCCGAGGGAGGCTGGGGGGGCTCAGATTGTAGCAGCTTGGAGAGGGACCTTTTAAAGTCTTCATTTTTAACCAGTTCGGAGAGGGGTATAGGAATTCTAATCTTCTGAATCTCGTGCTCAAAATTAAAGGAGGATAGATACCTAGGGGCTTCCCTTACCTCTGAGACAGGTTCCTTGGTTTTTGGGGAAGCGTTCTGATTTTTCTTCTCTTTAGTAGCGGTTGTTACGGCTTTACTAGGCCTTTCTACTATGAGGGGTTGATCCTGGCTATCAAAATTCCCTTCTTTCTTTTTTGACCTAAGATTGTATCTGTTAGGAGTGTTGTTGGCCCTTTCCTCTTTATTCAACTCATTAATTTGAGTGTTGATAAGGGATTCTTCATATGCAGATTGAGTCAAATGGGGAAAAGGGGAGGTGTCCTCGATGTAGTGAATCTCAGGGTTGAGTTCATCCATCTCCTCCCCTTCCTCATGAGCAAATAGGTTATTCTGGAAAGGGGTCTGAATCCTCTGATCCTCCCTGTCTCTACTCCTTTGTTCCTTTGGCGAAGTCTGCGACATATTGTTACCAGGCCTCCTAAAACCTCTATTATCAATATTCTAGGGATTTTTGTACGTGGGTTTCCCTTCTAACTCCCATCTCTCCATCCTAGATGAAAGGGATTTCAACACTTTAGCTACCTCGTCCATCTGAACGGGAAGGGGAGAAGAATGGGATGGGGAGGCCTCTGTTCTTTTCCTGGATACGTCTATGTCAGCTTCATTCCTGAGTCGATCAACTGCTAGTATGTTAGACTCTACCTCCACGACTGCGTCCTGCATATGAGCCAGAGTGGTGGCTCTCCTTTCCCTCAGTAGGAGGCATAAATTGGGATCAAAAGCATTGGCATAAGTGATATTTGTAGAGGCTTCGAAGGGCTTTATCTAAGTTGGGATCTTATTGTACATTTTATTAAATCTTTTGGAGAAGTCAGATACAGACTCTCCATCCTTTCTCTTCAAAGACCCAAACTCAGTCATGTAATACATGAAGTCCTTTTTGTCTCCCCATTGTCTCAAAAAGGCACTATCCAAAGCTTCAATTCCATCAATAGATCCAGGAGGTAGGGCCCTAAACCATTTTCTAGCCTCGCCTTCAAGACTATGGACGAAAATCCTCATCCATACATCTGCATGCATGATGACATGATCATCTATAAAAACGTAGAAGGCTTCAACTTGTTCTTCTGCAGCTATGTCCCATTCGCCCATAAACTTGGGCAACTGCTTGAGGTAGCCCTCTGCTGGGAGGGCATTGAGAGGCTGAGGTAACACAAGGGGGGCGTACCTAGCAGCTATTACAACCTCCATTCTGGTCATGGGGGGATTTGCTCCTGCCATGGGAATATTAGGTGGAGGAGAACTTGGAGGAGAAGGAGCTCGAAAAGGAGATATTGGAATGGGAAACAATAGGGGATTTAGGGAGAAGGCTAATGGGCTTAAGTCAGCAGATGCTTCTCTTTGTGCAGAAGCGGCAACAGTAACCAGAGGAGGAGTGGTAAATCTAGGCGTGGGGAAATATTTTGTGGTCCTGGGTCTACGCCAAAGTACAGCTTCAGGGGAGAGGGGAGTGACAAGGATTTATCACTCCAATCCCAGACCAGGAGGGGAAAAATCAGTAGGAACACTCCCGAAATTCAGGAAACGTGAAACTTTAGAAAGAGGTCTGCTAAGAAACTGAGGAGGAGAAAATTGAGTTCCTACAGAAGGGGATGGCGGATTACCTGGTTCGGCGGCGGAAGCTTTTCCTCCAGAGGCCTTTCCTTTTCTGAGAACCACCTATGGATCAGTTTTAGGTGTAGCTAGAGGCAACTATGGATGGGACCGCGTGTGTCTGCCTCTGAAAACCACAATTAACATGGTAGGTTCGCCACAGTGGAGTCGTCATAATGGAGTTGCCAGGTGCACAGTAGCAATCTTCAAAGGCTCTAATACCTGATGCACCTTCAGAATCAGAGGCTTAATGTCGTTCAATCTCAAGGAAAATTTTCAACTTCGTCCCCGACAATGGCGCCAGAAATGTTAGCGTCAGAAGTCACTCCTAGATTGCAGCAGGAGCAGAGCCCGACGCCCATCAGTTTTATGTCACGATTTTTTTGTAGAGGGTGATCAACTGGAAGAAAACTCAAAATGATATCATTCTAATACCAAAACTAGGCTGGACATGCACAGGTAGGTGAGGTCTAAGTCAAACTTTAGATAGTGTGTTGTAGTAAGGGTGAGTAGGGGGAAGACTTCTATGAGGAAAAGCTGAGGGTTGCTATAGGCATCGAGCTTCTAACAGTCTGTGGAAGAAAAACTTGAATGTAGGAACTTCTTACGCTCAAATGGAGGCAATACTGGAGAATGTAACGGTGTTAAAATGAATCTTTTACCTTAACACAGTCACATACATTCACACGAGTCAGTCGATAGTGAACTCTCTCAGTAGGAGATGAAACTAGATGGAATAAGAAAAATTGTCTGTCATAAAACAAGAAATCTCACATACAGATACATAACCAGAGAACTAGAGTGTATTAAAACTTTACAATCGGGAGCTTTTCTCTACCACTAATGGATTACAAAAAATGGCGAAAACGCCTTCATATACTCCAACAAAACCCCAATAGCGAAAACAAGAAACAACAGTAAAAGTATTACATTTGCATGGCTTCCAACATTTTGCGCATGCAGACTCCGGATGATCATGCACTTATGGTAGATGCAATCGAACCCCTGACTGTCCTGCAGGTGAATCGACATGCTCTTAGTCCTCTGTCGGACTTTCCATTTATAGAGGAGACGATGTTTAACCACCTCTAGCAACTGCAATAATTGTTATCTGGGGATCAGGAATAGTCTTAGTCAACTCTACCTCCTGGGACGTGGAGGTCTCCTCCTGGTGCCACTTGGATCAGATGAACGGTTAGACTGCCACGTGGGAACCCCTATGGCGGATGTGGATGAGGGTGTGATGAGGAGGTGAAGGTGTGAACACTGCGAAGGTGGTGGTGGGAACTGTGACATCGGCTGAGGGATGCCACGCGGTCTGAAAAGGACACAGGTGGAGGCGACGTGGAGCGCAGGGGTACGTGTGAATGGTGGAAGGTGCTGAGGTGGAGATGACTGAGTGGGAGAGACACCTAGAGGGAGGCAAGAGGACGATGAGCCGAGGAGTGACCATGTGGGTGGACGTGGCAGGATACGAGAGGGCGCTGAACTGAGGAGGGAACGACATGGAACTGATATGATAGGCAGGTGGGCCCCACTCGTGGCTCAGATATTGCACCGCATGTCCTCAGATGAACGGTCTTGATCCCTTCAGGATTTCTGGCACCGGGAGTTTGCGATGCACTTCCTCCTCAAAATCTCGATTGACCAAATCGCGAAAGCACGGATGTGTGCCGCATGTCCTTCAGAGGAACGGTCGAGATGGCCTTTGACGTTAGAAGAGGGATACCTCCATTACCAGACTCGCTTGATGTGACTGGGCGCTAGGACCATGGGCTTAGCTTCAAAGGCAATTATCGGTATTTCGCATTTCGGTGATTTCTTCCTCAATGGATGGGAGGTCTCTTGTCTCTTGAAATGTCGATTCCCGAAATGCCATCTGGCTGCCACCTATCCCAACTGGATCGGATGGCTGATATGACATCGGGGGCTTGGGGCCTGTCCCATCACATGGTGCATGCCAGCAGCCTTTTCCCAAGTCTGTGCCTCTTGTGATCGAGTGCCATGACCGTGGGCCTGATTCTGGGTGCTTTCGGCATTTCAAGGTTCAGGGTTTTGAGATGTATAGTGATGAGAAACCATCACCCTTCGAACTCTCGAATGTCGAAATGTCGACGCGACTAGATCTCGCGCCACGCGTCCTTTGGATGGACGGCTGATAACCTGTCTTGCATGTAATATAGGTGCTATCCATCGCACTAATCCCAACGCAACTCCGCTAACCATTAATTTCCGCCACCCGTCAATCTGCTTCTATAGATGAACCTGGGCCGTTGACAACGTAATTTCGCCCGCTTACTTGCTTGGAAGCCTAAAACAAGATTTTTTCGTGCTGTGCTTGGGCGCCTCTCATGTAACTTGCAGACTTGAATACTCTTGTGCCCA
>SNQJ01S0296495.1:0-10533 GCA_010110895.2 Picea sitchensis | reverse complement strand
ATGAAAGAATGGGTAGATGCCATGACAGAAGAATATCAATCCATAATAAAGAATGATATATGGGAAATAGTTCCCAAATCGAAGAGTAAAGACGTGGTATCCTCCAAATGGCTCTTCAAAATAAAACATGTTGCTGACAGAAGTATTGAGAAGTATAAAGAAAGATTCGTTGCTCGTGGATTTTCTCAAAAGGAAGGCATTGATTATGAAGAGACATTCTCTCTTGTAGTCAGATACACTTCGATCAGAACCATCATAGCCCTTGCAGCTAAGATGAAGTGGAAGCTGCACCAGATGAACATAAAGACAGTCTTTCTAAATGGTGTCATCGAAGAGGAAGTGTATATAGAGAAACCTCAAGGATTTGAAGTTGAAGACAGGAAGTCTCATGTTTGCAAGTTGAAGAAATCCTTGTACGGATTGAAGCAAGCTCCTAGAGCTTGGTATGGCCTGATAGACAGTTTCCTGACGAGCTTAGGCTTTACCAAGAGTAAAGAATATTCTAACCTCTACTTCAAGGTTATGAATGATGAACCAGTAATATTACTGCTATATGTGGATGACTTATTCTTAACCGAAGAAGAAAATCTCATCACTAAATGTAAGAAGAGACTTGCCTCAGAATTTGAAATGAAAGACCTTGGCCTAATGCATTATTTCTTAGGTCTTGAGGTATGGCAGAGTTCAGAGAGGATCTTCCTTAACCAAGGGAAGTATGCAGTCGAAATCCTGAAGAGATTCGACATGTTAGAATGCAAGTCCATGAATACACCCATGGAAGCAAAGCTGAAGCTGTTGGTCGACACTTCGTCAAAATTGATTGATGCCATGTTGTATAGACAGATCATTGGATCGTTGATGTACCTAACGAACACCAAACCAAACATTTGTTTTGTCATGAACACCTTGAGTCAGTTTCTAGTAGAACCCATACATGTTCACCTAGTGGCTGAAAAACATGTGATGAGGTACCTTAAGGGTACAATAGATTTTGGTCTTAGCTATGATAGAGATCATGATTTCACATTGAGTGGATATACTGATGCAGATTGGGCAGGAAGTGTTTCTGATAGGAAAAGCACTTCAGGATGTTGTTTCAGTTTGGGATCAGCCATGATCTCATGGCAGAGTAGAAAGCAATCCAGCATTTCTCTCAACACAGTGGAAGCATAATACATTGATGCATGTTCTGCCAGCTGCGAAGCTATATGGCTTCGAAAGTTGTTGACCGGTCTATTTGACCTAGAGATGTAAGAAACCACGATCCTATGTGACAACCAGAGCTACATAAAGATGATAGAGAATCTTGTATTCCATGACAGGTCGAAGCACATAGAGATCTGATTTCATTACATCCTTGACATGGTGCAAAGAGGAGCCATAAAGCTCCAATACGTTAGCACGGATGAACAGGTTGTTGATGTGTTGACCAAGCCTCTATCTCGTGTAAAGTTTGAGCACTTTCGAGATAAGCTTGGTATAGTCCGAAAGGACCTTCCTTGAAAGGGGGAGTAGTTGATGTGATAAGACATCTCTTGCTTCCAGATTTATTGTTGTGACGTAAAGCAAGATGATGTGATGAGACTAGAATTGTGCTTACGGCTTAACATCTGCGACGTAAATCCATTCTAGTATCCTGCTTCCAGCTTGATTGTTGTGACGTAAAGCAAGACGCGTATCTTGCTTCCATATTTATTGTTGTGATGTAAAGCAAGACGATGAGATGAGACTAGTACTATGTTTTCAGCTTAACATTTGTGACGTAAAGCCAGTCTAGTATCTTGCTTCCAACCTGATGGTTGTGACGTAAAGCAAGACGATGTCGTACTCACGAAGAAACAGATATTGTTTTGAATGACTATCACACCATAGCATGTGGCGGTCATTTGTCTGGGTTGGAAACAGACCAAAATATTCTTCACGCCAAATACTTTTGTCCCTCGTTAATCAAAGATTGTTTTGAGGCGTTCAAAAAGTGTCACACGTGCCAGATATTTTGTCAGAAGATGCAGGCACACCCTCATCCTATGTTTTTGGTTAGTGTTGTCGATCCCTTCACCAAGTGGGAGATTGATTTCACTAAATGTCACCCGGCTTCTACCAGGGGGCATCACTATATCATCATAGCAGTACACTACTTTACTAATTGGGTTGAAGCTATGCTGACATTTAACAATGATGGGGAAATTGTTGCCCTTTTTGTTTTCAATCAGATAATAGCTAGATTCAGTATCCCGAAGGAGATTGTCAGTCACCATGGAAGTCACTTCCAGAACAAAATGATGACCGAATTAACAGCAAATCTTGGTTTTAAATAGGAACATTCGTCACCCTATTACCCATAAGTGAATGGTCAGGTAGAAGTTGTGAATAAGTCTCTCAAGACTATTCTTCAGTGAATTATCAATTCGGCCAAGTCAAATTGGCATTTGATTTTATATTCGGCATTGTGGGCTTATCGAACTTCTATAAAGACTGCTACCAGTTTTTCACCTTTTCAACTCGTCTACAGGCTAGAGGCAGTCTTTCCTATTGAATGTCAAATCCATTCTCTGAAGTTGGCATTGGAACTACTACCCGACACTACACCGCTTGAGGAACGTCTTTCATATATTGAGTAGCTCGATGAGTAGCATCGAGATGCATCCTTGGCTAACGAGGCTCATAAGCAATGGGTCAAGTGTCAATATGATCAATCTGTTCACCCGCATATTTTCTCTGAAGGCGATCTTGTCCTGGTCTACGACCAAGACAAAGATCCCTGGGGGAAGGCAAGTTCAAACCCATGTGGTTCAGACCTTTCATTGTGAAAGAGGTATTAGAAAAGGGTGCTTACCATCTGGTTGATTTCAAGGGTAATTCCTTAGCAGAGCCTAGAAATGGGCTCTACATTAAGAATTATTAAACTTAGGTTGGTCGCCTGGGTGTGGATTCTTGTATATACGTATAGTTTTTTATACATTTTTGTATTTTTCATTTTAACAGAAGTGCAGTTATTCATGTTCTCTTTTTTCGATCTGGAAAATGTCAAGTGAATCGGAAGTTTATGTTTCATTCATGGACGACACTAGCCGACACATTCAGAGGCTTTCTTCCGCAGCTTGGGTAATTTTCACACCTTGGGGCCAGTTGCTATCTTCTGGAGGTATTTGTCTAGGCAAGGCAACCAATAATTTTTCCAAGTACAGTGCAGTGATAGAATTGCTACGTGATTCCTTGTCACATCATATTTCTCACCTCCAGGTTTATTTAGATGTTCAATTGGTTGTGTCCCAGTTAAATGGATTTTACCGCATTTATGATCCCAGACTTCACCAATGATTCCTCAAGGTATGTCTCTTAGAATGATATTTTAATTATATCACTTATATTCATGTTCTTGGGAGATTTAACCATCTAACTAATATATTATCTAATCAAGTATTAGATTGGCATGTTGCTCACATGTAAAAGTAAAATTCACACATACACATGTAAATACATTTTTAAAAATTTCATCCATAAGACAAAAGATGTATATATATATATATATATGTGTGTGTGTGTGTGTGTGTGTACAAAAAATAGTGTCACGACTACAAAGTGGGCATTAAAACCTAAAAAATAGTCAGTATACATCGTTGGGCTTAATCCCTCAAAATACCTAGTACAAAAAGTTCCCTCAATACATAAGTGGTCCGACACTATCTAAGGTTTAGGCCTATTGGCCCTACTGTAGTGAACTACAACGTTCGCAATACGCTGGAATAGTTGGACCCACGTCCTGGGCACCCCCACTACATGTGGTTGCATGGTCGGGGGAAGATCCTCGATCTCTGCCATGGGTACTGTGTGAGTGAGAGCCATGAATTTTCTCTCTACTCGTTGTAGCACTCTGTCAGTCTCTCTGGATGGGGATCCTACTGTAGCTACTAGTCCTCCTGCTCCTACTGGTCTGACCTTTGGTCGAGGACGACGCCGAGTCATGGTGAAGTATGTTGGCCAAACAAGTCCCACATATGTATATAACAGATATTTAAGTTAGTACTATGGAACACACATAAAAAGGACAATATATATAGATAAAGTTAAAAATTTAATATTTTTAAAAGAAATGTGTTACCTATCTCGTCGCACTCCTTGCCAGCGGGCATGAGCATGTCAGGATATCTAAGGAAACTAATCCATGCATAGGGATACTCCTCTATAACTAGACTCTGACGGGCCCACCAATCAAAGAATTTATAATCGAATCCATCATGGGTTCTTCTTCCACCTGGTCTAGGCCACAAAATTACCCACCTGCACAATGTTGGGAAGGAGGCAATATTCCCTTGTATTGTCTCTCTCGGTTTGATACTAGTAACTCTCTCTCTCAAAGGCGCATAAAACTGTACCAAACCTTAAGTCCTTGTTCTTCCTACTACGATAGTCTGTGAGCTATTTCTTCATGAATGTCAGCATTGTAGTGCTTTAGTCAAATATGCTAGCCTCCAAACATTGTACCGCATAGTGCATATGTGCACGAGAGGCCTAATGGAGTGTTGTGGATCCTGTGATCTACCTGATCATGAACAAAACAACATGAAGGTAGAGACTAGTAATCTTTTTTATCGTCACTTGAGAACCTACTTTATCAATATCGGCCTCACAATACATCCCGATGTAATCCTTGATGTTATGCAACCCTAGAGGAAAAGTCCTCAAGTTGACCTGTTCCCCTCTCCTAGAGAGGTCAGTCAAGAAGTAAATGTCCTCTGTGGTTGGGGTTAATGATTGACCCTCTAGCATAAATTCCACCGCATCAAGATGCCAATATTCTACTAAAGCATTGAACAACCTCGGTTCTGCCCTCATGAACAAACACTGAAAAAAATTCCATAATCCACATTGTTTTAGCATAGCGATGGCCCCGGGATCCTCCTCGACCAAAACATCCAGCTCCTCATGTTCTCTTTCTCTCTAGTGAACATACATCCTATCACAGAAAAAATTGGAGAGGTGTTAGTCTGTCATTATTTCTTTTTTTGAAAATTAAAGAGGGTGTACGCGAGTTCCCTTTCGGACAGTCATGTATGTACACAGGATGAGTATTACTCTTCCTGCGTACATACATGGGTTGAGTGTGGACAACTCGTGTACACGCAATCATGCCCCTTTTACAAAAGCACACACCTCTTAAACTCAAAATTAAATGCATAAAGATGAAATGAAATGAGGGGTGGGATGATTTGTACTTACTTGGTCCAAGTATGAGAGTTTTTCGTCCACCATAGCTCCTTGAATTCACGTTTTGAGGAAAAGGGGTTTTTTACCGTTTTGTGATTTTCGAATTTGCAATGGTAAAAATGAGTTGCCCACCTCTATTTATAGACGTTTTTGGCCTTTTTTCCCCTAATTCGGTCCCCTTTTTCACTTGTCATGACTTGGTGGATACTTGAGTTCTCTTTCGAGTTATCTTTTGGTCATTTTGATGGACTTGTCCTTTCAATTTGGTGATTTTCTTGAGATGGGTTACACCTATATCATCCCATGGTGAAAGTCATTTTTTTCAACTTTTGCATATAGGTTAGGTTTTCACTCCATGCATTCTGCCTATTGTTGAATTTTCCGCTTTTCCATAGGATCGATCCCACCGAAGTGCGACACGTAACCTTCTCAGCTACTTTAGAAGTGGTGTAACTAAGTGGTAGAGCCTACCTCTACATGGATGCCCTAGGTAGATCCTTTGTTTCATTTTTCCGTCCATGTTGTGAGTTTTGTCTATATGCTTGGGAGTCCTTGTTAGTCACGTCATGATTACATATTGAAGTCTCATTCTTATTTCTAGTCATCATTCTTGGCCTTACCCACAGGACTCCCTAATGAGCACAGTTTGTTGTCTTTCAAGATCGCTTAAATTTTGAAAGAAACATCCAACAAGATTGTATTTATTCTTTTCTATCTCATCTAGATTACTTGAGAAAATAAGCCCCCCTAGAGTCTTCTTTAATCCCTTTTCAAACTCTCAAAAATTGAAAATATTGACGAGCAATCTTGTTGTCCTTCACGCTCCCCAAACTCAAATTTGAAGGAACATTTGTTTGGAAGTAGTTTACCCCTTCTTTCGGTTTGGACGACTAATTTTACAAATAAAGGTATACCCTAGGAATTTCAGTTCGCTAGGAGAGTATTCTTAGGCGTAATTTTAACCCTTTTTCGGGCCCGAGGGACTAAATTTTCAAAAAATGAACATTCTCTTTGGTTTTGGTTTATCTCTTTTTTGGGTTGTTGGTCCTATGGTCTGCACCTAACTGTTAAAGGGAAAATCTAGGCCACCTATCAATTTAGAATGGTTGTTTCTATTTTTTTTTGTTGGTTGGCCAGAGGGTTTTTCTACCAAGACAAAAGCAAGGTTGGGTTGGAAAAATGATATGGATCAGGGTCCTCCTTGGATGGTGGCACACTAATGACAGACCAGTGAAATAATAGAAAACAAAGGGAAACAACAGACTACTCAATGAATAATATGTTGCCAAAAGTTCAATACTTAAAATATCATTTCAAGACATTAAACATGTATCAAAAACACAATTACTCCAACAGTTTGCAATAAAAACAAATCTTCACCAAAGAATTAGTTGTTTGACAGGTTGCATATCAGTAAAAATGAGTTATACAATAGTTGAAAGGAAATGAAATGTACTTTTCACAAATCAAAAACTGTATTCAAGATAAGAATAAAAACACATGTATATTTGAACAAAACATTGTCATCAAGAGTATGTTCACCAGGTAGAGAGATTTAATCCATGCATAGAATGGGTCCAACCAGTCTGATGTAGTGCTATCCTTTCCCAAAAAAATTGATCCTTACAATATCCAAAAACTAACTATTTAAAAGAGTTGCAGAGGCTCTCATCCTTAGGGGACTGAGACCTAATTCTAGTTTACTGACTGTAAGATAGACTGACTAACCTAACTGATATTGCATGGAGTTCATCATGAAAAATACGTACTAGAATTAACTGGTAACAAGTGGTTCTAATCACACACAGAAGACCACTTGTTATCTAATATAAAAGAGTGTTGTAATGGCACAACTGGAAATGAGATTGCATCTGCTAAACGAACTGAGATTGGCATAAAAAGACTCGGAGTGGAAGAACAGAGTTCTGCGTTGAACGATGGCATGCCTGCGAGCTAGAGGCCACTGGAGACAACTGGATTTATTGGTGGATATCTACTTGAGGAAGAAGGTATTCTTCTGAAGTGTTATGGAACTGGTTGCATCGAACTGGGATAATCTCCATGTTCTTTTTCTGTGACAGATATTTCTGCAGCTAATCACACTCTACGTCAACCCTGTCAGCTGCCATCTATACCTATGAATATCTTCACTGGAATGGTTGATGACCCAACAGTCATCAAGGGAGACATAGAGGCGAGCACCCAATGGAGAGGCGGGATGAGTGTATGTGAGGGTAGATGACATGTGAGGAAAAATGTCAAAAGGTGAGAGGAGATGTGAATATGATGGAGGTATCGGGTGTATGGAGTTAGCGACATGTAGTGAAGGATGCAGGTGGCACGTAGAGAAAGGAGGAGTAGATAGGTTGGGAGGTGAGTGGAGGTGAGTGGAGGACATGTGTTGGGTGGTGAGAGGAATGGTATCGGGAGGAAATCTGGTAGTATTCCAGAGGGGGGGGTAGGCATTAATTGGATCAGAGAGGGGGGCGTCAGGGAACATGGGAAGGCGCCATGTTAGGCAGGGCTCGCGGTGGGGAAACCTCTTTTCTCAGACCCCACCCCACCGCTAAAGGTAGAATGGTCTGAGGGGTCTGGGATGTGATAAGGACCATTGTTCTTGAGGATGAGGATGTCGTTGAGGAGATCAGCGCGAGATTTAGGTGGGGAACAGGTGGCGAAAGTTGAGTGGTAGTGTGAGTGTGAGTGAAGGTGAGTGTAGGTGATGCGATTCCATGTAATCACATGATTGTGGAAGTTGTCGAGGGTGGTTTGGGTTCACACCGCTTTGGCCCCCGCAATCCACCACAAGCTATCAGGTACCCTTCCAACAATACCATGGTTCCAATTGTGGGACTGCTTTGGAAAATTAACGTTCAAGCAGTTTACCTCCCTACAATGAAGTGTGGTCATCGATCTTATTACAATATGTGATCTAGGTGACATTTACCTGCTGCCAGGATCAATGTTTCTTGTTGATCTGAGATCAATGGTCCATATTTTCTTCGGTAGTTCAAGTTTCGGTAGTTTCGAATGTTGTCCCTGGAAATATCCCGAGGGAAAATCACCGAAGTGATTGATTTGCCTCCACGTGTCCTTGTTGATGGATGGTCTAGATTCACTTCGGGACTTCGGGTGTTCAGGATTAGGGTAATTCGTGTACTTTGTGGGTTCGCTCCTGATGTTAAACCCCACGTGATTTCAACACTTTGAATACATGAAAACTGTCGATATGATTAGCCTTATGGATCTCCACTGTCGAAAATTAACCTATATATTCCCACAATCTGAGCCCAAAATTGACGCTTTGTATTGTTGTGTTTGTCCACGAGCATTTCCTGTGCATATAAAAAGGCTTGGTCGACCTATTTTGAGCTCAATCAATGGAAAACGTGATGACAAGCATTCTGAACCAAATACGACATGTATTTATCTTCAGGAAAAATAGAAACAGAAATGCGCAAAGACTCAAACAGGAAAAAAATGAATAAGAACCAAGTCACTCAAAAATGGGAAACTGACTTAACCAACCCAAAGAGGAAAAATTGATGAAGGCATAGGGAAAAGAGAGAGGAGCGGCAGGGGTGCATACCTAGGTTACAACATTGTCTCCAACTCGGGATAGCTCGTCCATGTGAGGTGCTAAGAACTGTAGATCGGTGCCTTGATATTAAATAGTTGTTCTTAGCTTCCATTTCTTACCTTTGTTCCCATCTGCCAGCCCTATGTATCTACTACTTTCCCTCAACCATGCATTTTAATGAACTGAAAAACTGAAACTACACCCAAGTTCCTTATTGCGATATGGAGTCTTTATTCACACACAAATAACTAATCAAAAGAAATAATAAAGGAAAGAATTTATGGTACAAGAGGGACCTTCCCTCGTCCTTAAACAAAATAGTGTTTCAGGAAGTGCCCATTATTGGGCCTCCAGAGATCTTTGTATCGTCTAGATTGTGCAGGATAAATATGTTGTTATTCATAACTTCAACCACCTTAAAAGGGCCTGTTAGCACCAATTCTTGCAAGCAGGGTGTTTTTCCCGATTTCAGACCCTTGATGTAGAATGCAAAGAAATGGAGTGTGGAAACCCATCAAATGTGTTCTAGTCCAAGACCGCAACCTAAGCGTCGAGTGTAGCCCACGGGAGAAGTCCATTTCGGGTTTAAAATCAAGTGAACGAGCAATCTGATTTTAACGGCAAGGATCAATTAGCGAAGAAGATCGACGGTCGGCGGGAAATCGCAGTTAACAGTGTTGCGCCATGATTAGCGCGATGGAGAGAGATTATATTACATTCATCAAATGATCAGGACCATCCATCCAAAGGGATGTGTGGTGCACAATTAGGCTATGTCTCCACTTCACCCATCATGCCCTTGAAGTGCTTTTCTTTGCAACTGGGATCCCCGAGACACGAAGTGTCGAAGGTGTCCCGGACCCGGGCCTACAGTATTGCAGAGAGTATCAGGACCGTTCATCAGAAGGACACGCGACGCAAGATCTGAGCCATGGGTGGGGCCTTTCGGGATTTTCATAGTGAAATCGTCGATGTCATCTCAGTCGTTCAATCCAAAGGACGTGTGGCGCAAGATATAGTCGCGTCGGCATTTCAACATTTGGGATTTCAAAGGGTAAGGGCTCCTCGTCATTTCACATCTCGAAACCCTGAACCCCGAAGTGTCGAAAGCCCCCAGAGTCAGGCCCACAGTTTTGGAGCCTGGTCACAAAAGAGCAGGCCTGGAGAAGGGGCGCTAACGTTTATCGCATGGAAAGGCAGGTCCTGAAGCATCGAAATCATATCAGTCGTCCATTCCGCAGGGATACATGGTGCACGATTAGGCTTTTCTCCTTTTCGCCCATCGCAAATTTGGAGCACAAGAAGCAGCTCCTTCATAGTTGCGAGATGTGAAGCGCCGAAAGAATTCAGGACTTGGGCCCACAGTATTGCCGGAAGATCTCATTCGTCCATCCAGAGGGATGCATGGCACGTGATTAGGATATGTTGCCATTTCGCCTATCGTAACTTTGAAGCATGAGGAACAGCCTCCTCCCAGTCGCGAGACGCAAAGTGTTGAAAGCACCTTTGAAGATAGGCACAGGGTCACAGCCCATAGTCACTTGGGGGCGATAGAAAGAGTTGTACGAAGGGGGTCGAAGCATCAGGTTTAGCTGCAGAAGGAATCACTATGTTCTCCAGGTGCCAGTTCAACTTGATCTCAATCCTAATACCTGCTCAGAGTGAATGAAGAAGAGAGAGGGTGGTTGAAACCTCGCCTCACTCATTAATTGCGAGGTATGGATGTCCCAGCAGGAAGTCTGCCC